>JANAVB010029815.1:16811060-17054893 GCA_029216955.1 Iris pallida | reverse complement strand
CCTTGCTCCGTCCCCAGCGGGCCTATCTCGCTGTCCTGGGTGGTATCCAGGTCGTCCCCCTTGGGCCGGTAGCTCACCGGAGTTTAGCCCTTAGTTGCCGCCTTCTCACACACTTCAAATTTCAAACAGGTCTTTGGTCCCTCGGGTTGGGAGCCCTCCTGCGGTGCAGGCCTCGGGTTCCACAACGCCTGGCCCCTCGTGTATGCTGCCAGCAGCTCTCCACACGAAGGGGTCCCACCCATTCACCCCTATCACGCGCGTACAGCATCCTATCCCTCTGCAATTTTTGGAGGGACCTACCTTATCCCTTATGCGGAGAGCTTCGTGGAGATTTCGCTAGATTTTATGCAGATCGGTCTCCCCCCTGGACCCACGAGGTCCAGCGCACACGTGCCCCCTCCCGGATGATCTGCGTATTTATTTCCCTCTTTTTTTGCGTACTAAAGCGGGTCCCTCCCTTCCCCTGTTCTCTACGCAGCTTCAGCTCCCGCTGCTACCCACGAGCTCTACGCAGCTCCACCCCCATTACCCCCATCCTTTTATCCTGGCCTTCACCCCCTTTGCCTCCAGGCCCGCTTCCCAGGCCCTCATCCACCTGCTGCATCTTCCTCTGACCCCCTTGCCTCTGTCCCCCCTCGGTTCCAAGCTCAACCTACGTCTCTTCTGCTCAGTCGCCCCCGTCTCCTTCGCCTACGCGACCTGCCCCCCCAAGCCCCCGGCGACCCTACTCGCCTCGGGCGACCCCGGGCGTAGGATCTCCTCCGCGGCGGTCCAGGCCGTTCCGCCCCTTCCGGGTGCGGTTGGACCGCAGGAGGCGTCTCCCCCTGTGATCGATGCGGCATCTGCCCCATCCTTCTCCGTCAGCGAGGTAGTTCCGTCCACCCTACCCTTCCCCCTCAAGGAGGCTTCCCATGGCCGCCTCCTTAGCCCCCTAACCCCCTCCCAGGTAGAACCCATCCCCGACTGCTCCTCCACCTTCATGTAGAGAGATCCATGATCCTTCTTCGTCAGGAGCAGCTCAGCCATCCTATGCCACTAAGCTTCGCCCGGATTTAGCTTCAGCGAAGGGCCTCCTATTCCAGACGTCAATCTCTAGAAAATTGTGTAATCCCAGGAGTCCCCAGTGCCTTCGGTGCCGTTCTCCGAAGCAGAATTGTCCTCTCTATCAACCTCCTTCTCCCACACATTTATCCTCAAATTTTCGACTGGCTGTCATAAACTATCCAGGGTGCAGGAAACGATAGCCAGTTGGAGACTCTCATCGGATTACCGAGTAGCTCCCCTAGACCCCAGATATATTCTCCTCCACCTATCATCTGATTTTGACCACAGGACCGTATGATCTAAAGGCACTTTCAGGATTGACTCCCGCCAGATGAAGATCATCAATTGGTCAGCAGGCTTTAGCACCAAAGAAGACTCAGCGAAGGTAGCCGCCTGGGTTCTACCCCTCATTTGCTTTGTCCAAACGGCTCTTAGGCGTATTGCGAACTCCTTCGGAACATACGTGGCCACAGCCCCTGAGACCAGCAATCTCACCAAGGCTCACTATGCCAAAATCTGTGTGGAACTAGATCTCACATTCGAACCGCCCAATTTTATTACTATCGAACTAGGCAACCAGACCCACACCCAACAAATCCTCTACGACAACCATATTATATTCTGTAACTACTGCCACTTAAGAGGCCACCTTCCAAAGCACTACCACCGTCTTCACCCAGAACTAAAGAAGAAATCTCCCAGAAACGACAACGTACCAAAAGAGGGAAGGACACCCAAGCTACCCCTTCTACTTCTGCCGAACTCGTACACACGATTTGACTCCAGCGACGGCAAGTCAGATAAGAGTGAGCCTCCCAGCAAAGCCTTGATCCCCTTCAACACCCAAGCCCTCACTCTCTCCAACCAATTCGACGCTCTTGATTCGGGGGACGCAGAATCCCCATCGGAGATAGAATCCCCCTAAGTCAACCGTGCTCTCATCGAGATTCCCCCCAACCCGGAGGACATAGAGACGACCACTGACACCATCGACGCAGATCAACAACACATCAACGAAGACTCTGTTGAAGAAGCCCTAGCAATTCTAGGGCTAGACCAAGTTCGGAGAGGAATACAGGTCCAAGCCGTAAGTTATCCTCTCCAGCAAACTATTCTTCTGATTGGGAGTGCCAGTGACTCCGTCATTATCCCTCCTGAGAATCCTATCCTGGATTCTGTCGTAGAATCTGTCAGCCTACCTCCGGACCCATACGAGCAATCAATTAGCGACCCTCCCACCTCGACAAAGGCAGGACCTTCAACCCCCGGGGCCAATGTCATTCAAGGACCCGTCGAAACTACAACAATCCAAACCAGATCCGCTGTCAAGCGAAATAAAAAAACCCTCCCACACTGTCTTTAATGCTTAACATCCTATCCTGGAATTAATGTCTGCGGCCTGACGAACAAACCTACATTAAGAAGAATAACCAATCTTCGAAAAATCCATAAGATCGACATCCTCATTATTCTAGAACCCAAAATCCTGCCCAAAAGATTAAAATTTATCCAGCTGCAGCTGGGCCTCCCCACGGCCATAGCAGGCAGACACGATATTTGGATCCTCTGCTCGAAGGACGTCAACATCGGAGTTATCCAGGACTCCAAGCAGGCCCTTTCCTGCTGGTTCGAACACCCATGCTCCTAGAGTACGCCATCCTCTCAGCTGTCCATGGCAGCTGCGATATTGCAGAGCAGAAACACCTCTGGAACGACCTCTTTGACATCCATCTCTACCCCAGCAACTCACCGTGGCTCTGTATCGAGGAATTTAACGCGATTACCTGCAGAGAAGATAAAATCGGTGGCCGCCCCCCTCCCATGTCGGCCATGTAAGATTTCAGCAACTTCATCTTCAATGCTCATCTAACCTCCCTCCAGTTCATCGGTAATACTTTACCTGGTATAACATGCAGGAAGGCGACCGTCGTCAATATTCACGACTGGACAAGGCCCTCACAAATGCCTTCTGGCACGGAAAGGGGATCACATCCAACCTGTCCCATCTCAACTCCTCTGAATCAGACCATGCCCTTCTGCAGGTCGAAATTAATAACAATACTAATCCATCCAAAAAAAACTTCCAATTCCTCGATTTCTGGACCGGGCACCCATAATTTTTGGGTATCGTTGCGGAAGCGTAGAATCGGGGGACTCTCCAATCCCTCTCTCGGTTGAGCAACAAGCTCAAGGCTATGAGGAAAGCACTGTCCAATTAGAGAAAACAAGCCTACGGGGATATTTTTAAGCCGTTCGGGTGGCAGAGGACGACGTCAACCGTACCGAAGCCATGTTCGCCTCAGACCGATCCTTAGCGGCCAGGAAAGCCCTGAACCTCACCAAAGCTATGCTCAAATTCAGGCTCAAAGTGGAGACATGTTTATGGAAGCAGAAAGCGAGGTTGAAATGGAACAGCAAGGGGGATAAAAACTCTAAATACTTTCATGCCTGCGTCAATGGCCGCAGACAGAAGCTATCGATTCACCATACAGCTGACGACAACGGAAACATTATTACAGACCAAAAGAGCATTCAAGCGGATGCCAAGGATTTTTATTCCAAACTATTCTCCAAAGAGACGGTTCACAAAGATAGCTCCTTCCTAGATCAAATCCCCCTCCTCATCAATGAAACCGACAACATCTAGTTGGAACGCTCCCCTACTATCCAGAAAGTGAAAGATGTGTGTGGGCTCTGAACGAGCACAGTGCACCAGGCTCGAACAGATTTTCGGGGGTATTCTTTCGTACATACTGGGATATTATCAAACAGGACATCACCGTAGCGGCTATTGCTTTCTTCGAAGGTGCTATATACCCCAAAGCCATTTCTAGTGCCAAGCTGATCCTCATCCCGAAAAAAGACAACACAGAGTCCTTTTGTGAATTTTGCCCTATCAGTCTTTGTATATTCACCAACAAGATCATCTCCAAGATCATCGCAACCAGAATGGCAGGAATCCTCCCTAAGATCATTTCAGAGGAGCAAAGCAGATTTGTTCGCAGGAGAAACATCCAGGACAATATTATGCTGGCCCAAGAGTTAATCACCTGCATGAAATTTCCAGTCAAAGAGGGAAACATCGCCATCAAAATCGACATAGAGAAAGCTTACGACAGAATGGATTGGCAATTCATGATCTAGGTTTTCAAGGTATTCGAATTCTCGGAAACTTGGACAACATCGTATAAAGATGTATTAGCAACTCCTGGTTCTTCACGGTCATTAATGGTCAAGTCGAAGGGTTTTTCAAATCCAACCGCGGGGTTAGACAGGGAGACCCTCTATCATCTATTATCTTTATCATTGCAGCAGATGCCCTGAGTAGGAACCTTAATAACATGGTCACCACCCCGAACTTCCAGCACTATCACACATCCAGCGGATGCCCTATCATCATCCATCTGGCATTCGCTGACGATTTACTCATCTTCTCCTCCGGGGACGAAGGAGAGGTGGAAGTGGTCCACAACACCCTACAGAGGTACTCTAGATGCTCCGGCCAGAAGATCAATCCTTCCAAGAGCGTTATCTACGCCCACCACAACATCAAGAGAGAGCACGCAATCAACCTCACCAACTTAATATCCTTTTCTGTTCTCATCCTTCATTCAACTACCTCGGTTGCCCTCTTATGTACGGGAAAGCCAATATTGGCATCTTTGAGAACTTGATCACAAGAATCCAAAAAAAACTTGAAGGGTGGCACAATGCCACTTTATCCCCTGGCTGCAAGATGATCCTCATCAATCACGTACTCACTTTCATCCCCATCCATACTCTGGTCGCATTCTCCCCGCCCAAGAAGGTTTTTTCTTCGATCGAACAGATCTTTTATAACTTTTTTGGGGGCATTGTAATGGCCAAGACAAGCATCACTGGGCTAGCTGGAAATCTATGGCCAATCCTACTGACGAAGGGGGACTAGGAATTACCAAACTTACTCACATCGTTAAAGTTTTCTCGATGAAATTATGGTGGAAACTCCACACGAGCAACAACTTATGGACCAAGTTTTTGAAGGCAAGGTACTTCAAGCACATCTACCCTTCTATGGCCATATCAACAGCAGATCCTCAGCGGCTTGGCGTCGTAACCTTATCGGGCGGGACCTTGCCGAGCCTGCAATGAGACTCCAATTGGGTGCGGGCGATTTGGATCCATTCCTGGAGAGAAGGGTTGGGGATAGCATGATCCCAAGTCTTACGGAGACCGGAGAGACAATAGGATAAGAGACCTGTGGAACTCCATTACTGACGACTGGAACTGGGACAAAATTCGGGAATGGTCCGGTAACGAAACGGCGGATAGCATCCGAGTGCGCGAATTATGTATCGGCTGCGAGGCGATGCGCTGAAATGGTCACTCGAGGCTGTGGGGGCATTTTTGGTAAGGTCGACGAGAATCGCTGTCCAGGGAACCGGACAGCCGCACCATTCTATTGCGCACTATTGGCAGACCTGTATCCCTAAGAAGTGGTCTTTCCTAATATGGAGAGTCATTAGAAAGAAATTTCCAACAGATGATATCCTCAACACCATTGGAATCAGCTTAGCATCAGCCTGCACTTGTTGTTCTGAGCGGCAGATGGAGACTATCGACCACATCATCTGTCAGGGGAACCTGTCTGGCAGTATCTGGAGGACCCTTAACCAGCACTATAGTAATTGAGCTGGGAGGTGGACGCTTCCACGATCTAGCAGTCTCCTGGGGTTCAGCCTCCCATGGCCACCAGATCGTCGCAGCGGCCGCCACATGGACGATTTGGAAGAATCGCAACAAGGCAAGATGAGAAGGTCGCCAATACTCAGCTGACCAGCTCATTCGAGAAGTCTTCCGCCAATATCGTAAACGGAGCACCAGGTGCTCCACAGTCCGAGAGCATTTTGGTCCTCGCTCCACCCTAACTCTGGGTGGTTGTACCGTCTCTCCCCCTCTTCTTTCCTTTTTTGGTAACATGTATAGGCTTGACCTTTTGTGCCATGTATACGTGTTCAGGCTTCGGTATTTTGAGCCTTCATTAATAAAACGAGGGGGGTTATATATATATATATATATATATATATCTATAGATATATATATATATTATTATATTTTATATATATATATATATTATATATATATAATAATATATATAATTTATATTTATATATATATAGATAATCTATAGATATAGATATATATATTATATATCTATATTATATATATCTATATATATATATTATATATATATATATATATAGATATATATATATATGAAAATCTAATATATATATAGATATAATTATATATATATATAATAGATATATATATTTATAATATAAATAGATATATATATATATTATATATATATTATATAATATATGAAAATATATATATATTATATATTAATATATATATATATAAATATATAATTATATATATATTATAACTTCTGGCAGTCAGTTCTCCACTGACCTCCAACCCGTCTCTCCCTCTCTTTTCTTTCTTTTGTAAGCGCTTTCATGTATAGGCTTTGGCATTTTGCACATTTTCTTGCGTTAGCTCTTTTGTAAAGGCCTCAACATTTGCGCCTTTTATGAATAAAATGGGGGGGTATTTCCTTTATATATATATATATAATATATATATATATATATATAATATATATATATATATATATATATTATATATATATATATATATATATATATAATATATATAAAATATATATATAATATATATATCTATATATATATATTCAATAAACCCTAGTTTAAAATTCCAGCCTCCTTTGTGGGTTGATCTTGGAAATCCTTCAACTTTATGAGACGAATGCGATCAACCCCGGCGTTCATTTGTGGTGCCATTTTTTTAGAAGCATATCAAGGTTAGGTTCACCAAAATATATTTTGTTTTCTGTAATTATTACGTGAATTTCAAAGATTTATTAGAGTGTTGGTTATCCAAAAATTGATACGTCGTACTATTTTCGAGATTTGGGGAGATCCCGAACTCCGATTTCCGATCCGTTTGAAGTTATGGAAAGTTGACACGAATATCTATCGAATATAATTTTTCTAGAAATTTAGAAATTTGTTTAGAATTTTATTATTTTATTGAACTATTTTTGATTGGTAAATCACCAATTTGGTCATGGTTCCATAATAGAGATAACTTTTGACCAACATAATTTTGTAGCATGGTCAATTTTGATGCACTTGTGGCACTGAAATCTACCTAGATGCACACCTGAATCATTGAGTTATTAACGTTTGAGTAGTTAGTCAACGGTACGTCTCGATTTGCGTGTCATGGCTTCCAATATTGGAACCGTGACTTTTATGACTTTTAGAATAGGATTTTAGATCTAACTTGTGGTTATTCATTGCACGAGTTCGTGGTATGATGGTATAGTATGGTTAATAACATCTAGACCAGAGTTCATCTTGTCATCAACTTGTGAAACTAGTTTGTTCAGAAATTCAGGCAAGTATACTATTTCTTTATGTGCTTATTATATTATAATACTATCTTTCATTATATTTTATTGAGTATCCTGTTGAGACACGATTGTGGCACGATAGGCTTAATTGTGTCATTGCTCTTTTATTGACTGTTTAGTGATTAGGGAGAAAATGCTAATTAGGTATGTGAACAAACTCTAATGAATGTTAATAGGATAGCTAAGTAGTACACCTCATGTATGGGTTAGCCGTACAAAATATGGATAGCCATCTATGATGTGCCGTATTAGCCCAGCCGTTCACATGTCGAAAAGTATTTTAAACATACTGTGTATTTACTTGTACATGTTCATTACTAGTTGTCCTGTGATACATGTTCTTGATAGTGGTTTCGTATACATGTATATCGTTTCCAGTTTATATACCTATATCTTTATTCTCTACTATATCTCTACTTGTCTAGCTTATTTTTATTAAGTCACATAAATGCAATATGGTTGTACTTTGCTTTTTTCCTGACTAAATTGTTGCAGGTGACTTGGCATGCTTATTACTTTCGCTCTATGGACCATATGGGTGGAGATAGAGATCATAGAGGTCTATCTTAGATTCTAGATAGATTAGTTAGTTTTTTAGGTTTTTATATAAATGTTTAGCGGGTTTGTTCCCAATAAATTATTTTATTGTATTATTAGATTTGTAAATAAAATAATTACTGTGAATGAGCAATTGGATATAATTTTCTTGTTTTTAAGATTGATATTGAGACCTAGATAGCGTACAACTGCCGATGTTGACGTAGGCTGGACCAGCTACGTACTCATATCCATCAAGCGGGTACGGGTCGTGACATACATGCTAGGAGACTTGGTCGTTCATATCGATACAATGTCCTGGATATGACATAGATAGGTACAAAAGGTGAGGAGGATAGCTTTTTAGCTTATGGGCTAAGTACGCACTTTCCTTTTGTACCCGGAAGCTCCGATGGTGATACGAGCAAGACGACCCCCTTTACTGTTCCTACTGGCCTCTGACGTTTGAGGAACGCCATACTTTGAGACCTCTGGTGCCCAAAAAGAGGACTATGCCAATTCTATATAGCCAGAGTGCCCATACTTTGAAGGTTTGTTCTTAACTGCATGTTCACAATAGAATGGTTAGCTAACCTTAGTTGGTGTCTTGTCACACTTTGTCCCAATCATGGCATGGGGCAGTGTCATATCACGAAATAGAATGCCACTCCTTGTCGTTGTAGGGGTGGTCCACTACTTCGATGATGGGATACTGGACCATGTCGTGAATTAGAATATTTCACTTTTACTTATGACTAGTGACATTTATATTTAGTTTATGATATTTTTTTTGTATCTTGTTACGTCCCACTGAGGAGATGGTGATCTCTCTAGGTGTAGGTGTTATTGATTTTTCGTAGGAGTACCAGCCATGAATGTGATCTTCTCTTTTCTTTTGGAGATGTTGCCTTTGGATCATCCTTGTACAATGATAATTCATATTTGATTTTATAATATCTTTATTCTTTAATTTTGTGGATCAGATTTAGTGAGCCATGATTATACTGCATTTATATTTTATGTATATTTATTATATGGTTGGCATGTCATGTACCTAGACCTATGTATCTAGGATCTCATCCACATGCTTGATATCCTTTCTTGATTCCAATTCTCGAACCCTCGTTTGACTTCCTTGATTTGCCTCATGCTTGATTTCGTTCTACTGTAAACCTTAGTTCTCGTACTTGATAGAGGTTAGGAAGATGACTACACTAGTATATGCCACATAGGTCAATAACATGGCTAGAAGAATTACCTTGGCAATTAAGAATGCATTAGAGGTTATATTTAAGTTATGAAGGCATTAGATATTTCAAGGATGGTTGAATCCTATATTTCTTAAAGATATGATATTATGTGAAGGATTAGTTAATTCTAAGTTGGATAGCATCGATGTTATCGAATGATAGTTAGAAATTTTGTTATATTTTATTTGTGAGACTGCTAGATGTTGTTCACAAGATAATCGAGAGAATTGAGAAAATAAGGTGGTTTTGATTTTAGGATTCTAGAAAATATCTTGGAGATGGAATTTAAGTTACAAATTTGTAATATGGGATTTAAAAATTTACGGTTGATGAGTTTATTTAAATTTTGGAGGATATAAAAATTGACTTAATAATAGAATATCTTTGAGATGGAATTTAAGTTACAAATTTGTAATATGGGATTTAAAAATTTACGGTTGATGAGTTTATTTAAATTTTGAGTTCTAAAGTTTTGGAATAATGAATTCAAAATTTTGGTGGAGAATTCTTTTTAGTAATATGATAAGGTTTATCTCAACGTTGGATTAGATATTTTATGATTTGTTGAGGTATATCCTTGACATTCTATAACGGTTAAGAAAATTGGTGGATATTATACATATAGGGGAACTTTGAATTTAAAAGATTTGAATTTGGTTTTGATAGGAACCCAAGTTACCCTAATGAGATTAGGAGCATCCTCTTAGTTTGTCATGTCACCTATGTCACTTATGGTCATTTTAAGTTATGATCATGCTTGACGATCAATAACGTGTAAGGAATTTGGTTTGATTTGAAATATTATTGAGAAACTTTTGAAGAAACTCGAATTAAGGATGTGGACTTTATCTTGATAGGAAACCAAGATGGATATGATGCCATCCTAATGAGATTATGAGTGTCTCACCTTAGTTTCCACATCACCTATGGCCATGATAGTTGTATATTTACAAGTGTAGTTAGTTCTCGACCAAGCCATGTAACTACCTCATCGTGTCGAATTACTCATCCCTTCCCAACCCTAAATCTAGTATTACCTTCAAATTATTTGAGACTTAAGAATAGTTAGAATTGTTCCCTTGATTATACCCCGATCTAGGAGACTATCTTCTCTCAAGGAACTATGTCTCACGAGTCCTTAATTATTTTTATATTGCATTCTTAACCCTTAATATTCCTTATTTTGTGCAATAATTAGCAACCCTTTTTCATTCCCAAATCCTACCACGACATTTGAACGTAACCATATGGAATTTTTTCCTGCCAATTGAAGTGTTTCTCTCATTGAGGATTTTACCCATTAAACTCCTTCGTGATTTGTGCAACCTTGTCCTTAATAATTCCTTCGTGCGAAGATGAGAAGCGGTTCATGACACCCTTTAGTTATAGCGGGGCTGGATTAGAAAAGCCCATAGAGAAAATTATTGGTACAGTTGGATAAAATGATTATATGACTATGAGGAATAAGTTGAAATATGTGGTAAACCCTATTAGATGAAGTTGAGAAAGTTGATATTGTGGTTTGATAAAATGATATAATTAAAGGTGTGTAGACTTCTCGATCGACAAAATTGGTTTTCCGGGATAAATCAATCTAGAACAACTTTGATGCAATGATAAATATGGCATTTCGATGACATTAGTTTTCGAGATTAATCAAATATTGAAGATAATTTTTTTTTTACATTTTTGATGCTTTAAGGATTAAATTGCTAAGATGACATTGGATATGAATTTCATGTTAAGATGAGTTTGATTTCGCTTCGACTAAATTGATGACAATAGAATAATATTTTTATGGAGATTTATTTCTGAGGAGGTTGTGAAAGATGAGGTTTAATTTGAGAAAAAAGTGTTTTCAAAGAGTTTGAAATTTTTATGAGTTAAATTTTTTAGGATAAATATCAAATTGAATAAAAGAAAAAGAAAATGTGTTTCAAGAAATTTAAAATTTTATGAATATAAATTTTGAGGAGAAATAACAAATTAGATGAATAGTTTAGTATAGAAGAACATTGATGATTTTGTTACACCAGAAAATTGAGGATTTATGACGAAATCAAACACAAATTTGAATTTTGAATATTGAGTTATTGAACATAAATTGATATTGCAGAAGTTATTGCCTATCTTCGAGATTATACATTCATTATCGAGACTTAGACACTGATCGAGATATCATGTACATGATTATTTCTAAACTATATCCGTGATTTTATTCTTCTAGTTCTCTAAGTTGTAGTTATCCAAATTGCATATTTTTGTGAAATGTCGTCCATCTCCATGCTCAATGTTTTGATCGTGTTTTCGTTTTAAGAAAATTCATCTACCTTCTTAAACCTACGTATCCTAGTCATTTCTTAATTTCGAGAAAGAAATTCTTGTAAATTGGGTAGGATGTATACCCCAAATTTTTTACTAATGTTTTATTTTTTTTTGTTTTATACAACGAGTAAAAATACGTATATATGTAGTATTTGTTTATTTGCGTAAAAATGTTTTATAAATATTAGAAATAAATATATTTTTTTGAAATAATATAAGGTAAATATTTATATCTTATTTGAGGACAAAATGTGTCGTACCGAATTTTGTCAAACTTTATTTATTATTATATAAATGCTATTTTATTTGTTATACAATTATAGGTAATAAATTTAAACATTAATATTTTTCTTTGATAAATAATATGTACTATTTTTCATACGAGGTACATAAAAATAAATTCATGTATACTTATAATAATTAATTTTAAAAATTCTTTGAAATTATTTTAAATTATCGAAAGGTATTTTAAATTATAATTGTTATTAATGTTTAAATATTTATGGTAATTTAAATTAGTATTAGATTTTATTGAAATAGATTTAAATCAATTTAAATAAAATTTAAGATCTATCAATTGGGGTTTAAAACGGTAATACTCCTTATCTAACTAGGATATTCTCCCCCCTATTTATAGGGGAGCCTAGCCATTGTTTTTCTCCACAAAATTTTCTCTATCATAGTCATCATCATTGTGTGTGCACCGTGCCTCTATTGTGTTAGTCGGAACGGCCTCGGGTTCGACTCCGGGTGTCTTTCCACTAGTTTTATCATTACAATTACATCTTCCTCGTCGAGTCCGACGCACCGAATCACGAATTTTAATTTTTCTGTCATGTCCAGCAATCTCGGACACGAATATCTTCCATAAAATTTCCCATGTCCGAGTCACGCAGGACACACCGATACAAATTCCTAATCCTAACCCTAACCCTAACCCTAATTTTCTGATGCCTAACCACGACCTCGTCTAATTAGCCCCGACCCTGCTCTGGCCCTGACCTCGACGACTAAATCGTCACCTTCGTCAGAGCCCAATCACCCAGATCACGACTACCGCCATCATTATCATCTCCATCCATCACCACCACTCCAGGCCACGACCACCACTGTTTCCCTCCATCACCATGGCCACCTACATCACTGAGACACCATCCTACACCTCCATCACCACTACCACCACCGCCCGCAACTACCGGCCACCACCACCAGTTAAGCCATCCCTACCATCTCCACCATCAAACCAAAATAAGGAACTTCCCTTACCTGCCCACCATCGTGCCGATCGAGTCCACGCCGGGACCCTTTACAGAGCTGCCAGTCAACCGGAGAAGCGCTAGTCGCACCTGCATTGGGCTCCTCCATGGTGGTTCAGATCCGCTTGAGGGATCTCGATCCATCAAGGCTACCCCTACTTTTCGTACGCCGTCGGTCGACTCCTGATCTCTCTATCCTGGCATCCAGCGTTGAGCATTGCACCCCGCCCGACGATAGAGCTGCACCGCTCTGTCCAATGCAGCATCCAGATTGGCATCTCCGCTAACGCGCCACGACGCCCAGCCGCCAAACCTCTCGAGTGGTGAGTTTTATCTCTTTCGCTTTCTCTTACTTGCTCTTTCCCACTTCTTTTCCCACTCTCGTTCGATCACTCTCCGTATTTTCTCTTCTATGTTCTGTCTATTATTTACTTATTTGTTTAGTATTTTTTTTGTTAGTTTTTTTTAAGAAGAAGAATAGTAGATGTAGTAGATTGGGTATTGGGCCTAAAGTATATAGGCTTACAAATTAAAACTTTTAAATAGTTTTATTTTGTTGGTAATAAAAAATTGGGTTGGGCCTTAGGGCTGGCTTGTTTTAAAAATTCATTTTTAAAGGCCTATATACATATTTTTAAAGGCCTATATACATATATGTATGTATGTATGTATGTTTATACTACTATATACTAGTGGAGTATAACTATTAGTATTATTATACTGTTGTTTTAGTAGGTATATTTATGTATGGGTATACTATTATATTAACTATATGTTAGTATTAAATATTAGTATAACTATTTAAATATGCTATTATATTATTCTTGGTTTTTTAGATGTGACTTTTTGGACGCAAAATTATAGTTTTGCCCTAAAATGATTTTCTAGTATTTTTTTTTCAAATGTTACATCTAAAGTATTTTTAACTAATGAGACATAGTTTTCTATCTAAACGCATATTTTGACAAACCTAGAGTTTTTCCTAAAACGATTTTTAGATTTTTCAAGTATTACCTAGAAACATATATTAACTAATAAAATCTAGTTTTTAAATATTATAAATATTTTCTAAAAAAATAGTATAAGTATGTATTTACTCGAATTCCTCATTTATCATTACTAATAGTGACTAATCATGCGTTCATATTCTGTCGCAAATTCGGACCCTTACTCATCAACCATGACTAATGGACAAATCGGAACCTTGTCAGAACATCGCATACCACCATGCAAGATACATTATCATATTTACTGCTTATAATTATTTTTGTATCTTTATTGTTTACTTACTACAATTATTTTACTATTTCTAGTTCATTTAGTTACATCTTTGTTTACTGTTTATGGTTTGCTTTATTTGGTTTCCAGTTATACATGATGCAAAGTGTTAGTCATGTTTTCATTCTTGTCTTTAAAGTATACATGTGGACCTAGAGTTAAGGAGCTACCTCTTGTTTTGTGCATTTTATAAACTTTGACACTGATATTCTACGAGATGTGTGTGAGTTGTGAGTAGCATATAAAGGTAACTTATGTGTTGGCTAATCACCCATGCGTATGTGTTAGATCTAACTGCTAATAGATGCATGCTAGGAGACTTGGCAGTTAGTATATGTACATTATCGAAGATACGACATAGATAGGTGCATAAGGTAGGGAGGATAGTTCTTTAGCGTGTGGACCAAGTATGCACTTCTCTTTTGTACCCGGAAGCTTCGCTGGAGATACAGGCTAGACGACCCCCTTCACTATTCTTGCTGGCCTCCGACGTTCGAGGAACGCCATGCTTTGAGGCCTCTGGTGTCCAAAGAGGGGACTATGCCAATTCTCTATAGCCAGATTGTCCATGCGTTGAAGGTTTGTTCTTAGCTGCATGTTCACAGTAGAATGGTTATGTAACCTTAGTTAGTGACTTGTCACACTTTATCCCAATTATGGCATGGGGCAGTGCCACATCATGGAATAGTTTGTCATTCCTTGTCATTATTTGGTTGTAGGGGTGGTCTAATGATTCGATAATTAAATACTAGACCATATTGTTAATTGGAGTATTTTACTTTTACTTATGACTTGGGACATTGATATTCAGTTTATATGACATATTTTTCTATATCTGGTTACGTCCCACTGAAGACCTGATAATCTCTCCACGTGTAGGTGTTCATAACTTTCCACAGGTACCAACCATGATCGCGTTCTTCTCTTTTTCTATCGAAGATTTTGCCTTTGGATCATCCTTGCTGCTTGTATTCTTATTTTATTATTTCTTTCTTTTTAGTTTAAATGCTTGGTATAGATTTGTCTCCATCCAGCAACTTGTACAATGACAATTCTTATTTGAATTTATAATATCTTTATTCTTTTATTTTGTGGATGAGATTTAGTGAGCCTTGATTATACTGCATTTACAGCTTACATATATTTATTATACGACTGACATGTGACTACCTAGTCCTACATATTTTGGGACTGGGCATTATATCTTTTTATGGTGGCCCATGCAGATCCACGAATAAATTATTTGGTTACATCACTATACCAAGCAAGCCTACATATAGGATTAAAGTCTAGGATCTTATCCACATGTTTGATCTCCTTTCTTGATTTCAATTCTCGAACCCTCATTACACTTCCATGATTTGTTTCATGCTTGATTTTTTTCTACCGTAAGTCTTAGTTCTCGTACTTGATAGAGGTTAGGAAGATGACTACACTAGTATATATCCCATAGGTCAATTACATGGCTAGAAGGATTACCTTGACAATTAAGAATGCATTAGAGGTTATATTTAAGTTATGAAGACATTAGATATTTTGAGGATGGATGAACCCTATATTTCTTAAAGATATGATCTTATGTGATGGATTAGTTAATTCTAAGTTGGTAGCAGCAACGTTATCGAATGATAGTTAGAATTTTTAATTTATTTTATTGATGAAACTGCTAGATGTTGTTCATAAGATAATCGAGAGCATTGAGAAAAGAAGGTGGTTTTGATTTTAGGATTCTAGAAAATATTTATTACTTGTTGGGCTTTAGAGATACACATATGTAAATTTTGGAGGATATACAAATTGACTATATTTTTTAAAGCAATGGGTACTTGTGGCGAAGTCACCTCCAATGAGGCTCGAACTCCCGACCACTTGGGCCACATGCATCTCTATTAACAATTAGGCTAGAGGTCATTTGCATAAAAATTGACTTAATGATAAGAATATCTTGGAGATGGAATTTAAGTTACAAATTTTGTCATATGGGATTTAAAAATATACGGTTGATTAGTTTATTTAAATTTTGAGTTCTAAAGTTTTGGAACAATGAATTTAAAATTTTAGTGGAGAATTTTTTTTTAGTAATATGTTAAGGTTTATCTCGAGGTTGGATTAGAGATTTTGTGGTTTGTTGAGGTTATATCCTTGACGATCTATAACGGTTAATGAAATTGGTGGATATTATACATATAGAGGAACTTTTTAGGAACTTTGAATTTAAAAGATTTGGATTTGGTTTTGATAGGAACCCAAGATAGATACGAAGTCACCCTAATGAGATTAGGAGTATCCTCTTAAATTGCTATGTCACCTATGTCACTTATGGTTATTTTAAGTTATGATCATGCTTGATGATCAATAACGAATAAGGAATTTGGTTTGATTTGAAATATGTATTAAGAAACTTTTGAGAAAACTCGAATTTAGGTATATGGGATTTATGATAGGAAACTAAGATGGATATGATGCCATCCTAATGAGATTAGGAGTGTCTCACCTTAGTTGTCACATCATCTGTGGCCATGATAGTCGTATAAATACAAGTGTAGTTAGTCATCGACCAAGCCATGTAACTACCTTCTCGTCTTGAGTTCCCATCCCTTCTCTCAACCCTAAATCTAGTATCATTACCTTCTAATCATTTGAGACTTGAGAATTATTAGAATCGTTTCCTTGATCGTACCCAATCTAGGAGACAATCTTCTCTTAAAGAACCATTCTCACGAGTGTCTAATTATTTTCATCTTGCATTCTTAACCCCTTAATATTCCTTATTTCATGCATTAACTAGCAACCCTCCTTCATTTTCCAACCCTGCCATGACCTTTGAACCTAACCATATGGATTTCTTTTCCTCCTAATTGAAGTGTTCCTCTCGTTGAGGATTACTCATTAAACTCCTTTGTGAGTCGTGCAACCATGTCCTTAGTAATTCCCTTGGGCGAAGATGAGAAGCGATTCATGACACCCTTTAGTTATAACGAGGATAGATTAGAAAACCCCATGGAGAAAATTATTGGTACAATTGAATAAAATGATTGTGCGACTATGAGGCGTAAGTTGAAATATGTGGTAAACCCTATTAGATGAAGTTGTGAAAGATGATATTGTGGTTTGATAAAATGATATAATTAAAGGTGAGTAGACTTATCGTTCAACAAAATTGTTTCTTCGGGATAAATCAATTGAGAAACACTTTCATGTGATGATAAAATATGGTATTTTGATGATATTAATTTTCAACATTAATTAATTATTGAAGATGAATTTTTTACGTTCTTGGTGCTTTAAGGATTAAATTTCTATGATGACTATGGATATGAATTTCATGTTAAGATGACTTTGATTTCGCTTCGACTAAATTGATGATAATAGAAGATTTTTTTATGGAGATTTATTTTTGAGGAGATTATGAGAGACAGAGTTCAATTTGAGAAAATATGTTTTCCAAGGAGTTTGAAATTTTTATGAGTTAAATTTTTAAGGATAAATATCAAATTGAATCAATGGAAAAGAAAATATGTTTCAAGAAATTTAAAATTTTATGGAATATAAATTTTGAGGAGAAATAACAAATTAGATGAAGAGTTTAGTATACAAGAACATTGATGATTTTTTTAAAGCATAAAATTGGGGATTTATGACGATATCAGACGAGAATTTGAATTTTGAATATTGAATTATTGATCATAAATTCATATTTAGGAAGTTATTACCGATCTTCGAGATTATACATCATAGGATCAATGTTAGTGTTGATCGAGATTTAGACACTGATCGGGATGTCATGTTCGTGATCATTTCTAAACTATATCCACGATTTTATTCTTCTAGTTCTCTAAATTGCAGTTATCCAAATTGTATGGTTTCGTTAAATGTTGTCCTCGAAATTAAGAGCTTGGAGATGGAAAGGTAGAAAAATACCTAAGCTACTTACTACTAACTACATGGATATTTAGGATGAGTATCTTAGTAATATGTAGCTTAGGTATTTTCTCGAAGATAGGTAATAACTTCGATAAAACATGAGCCTAAGAAAACATGGATATTACTAAGATACTCATCCTAGAAAAATACCTAAGCTACTTATTACTAACTACATGGATATTTATTTGCATCCTAAGTTATATTAAAATTTATAAAACGTGAAGTATTACTTACATAACTATGTGGCCCTCTCATGGATGAGCTGTCCGTCCTTCCGATGGGTGGCAATGAAGATGGTCACCATATTGGCGTGCTCACCCCTATGGATCTGCTAAATATATATTATTTGTTACTAAAATTAAAAACATTATCCTACTTTGATGAAAATAATATATATACAATGAAATATGTACCATGTGACAGAAATGTTCCATCATTGGAATCGACTCACCACATCACTTTCTTATCTTCTGCTTGACACCCTTCGCCTTCTTTGACTTTTCCCTGTATACGTCCTCATTGAAGCTAGTCCTAATCGCATTCCACTACTCACGCGTGATCCAACATTGGATCGGTTGCCCCAATCGATCACGAGCCTCTAGTAGGAGATCGTATCACGGACCAGTTTGGCAGCGACGACAAGAGATATCTTCTCGATCAGCTCTGCTCGGTGTGGTGGATAGAAATACGTTTGCTAAAAGAAGTAATGTAGCATGTTATATAATATACATAAATTAGATGATTGATATTAAAACTAAATATAGTTTTACCTTGAAGTGTACAAACCATAATGCCTTCCCAGGTCCGAAGTATCGGAGTAGTTGTTCCAAGGACCACTATAGGTAAGAAAGTTTCCCAGGTGTCTCTTTACCCTCGAGGAACAATATCTATACAAAGATAATTACATTCATGAAAAGTGAATTATGCATGAGAAATTGTTAACTAATTAACTTACTTTGTAGGCAAGTTGCCTCCAAATCTCCATTATCGTCTCATCCGGAGGGGCGCACGGAGGGTCGCTCTGAAACAGAGCCATAGATGGCATAATCGGGAAGGCTTCATCTAGATGCTCCTCGGTCTCCATGTTACAGTCAACGGAAGGAATGCTGGACTGAAGAGTAATCTCTGGGCCTAGAACTACTCATCCCAGGAGTACTACCACGTATCTTTGATGCACTCAGAGATGTAAGTGGTCGGTACACTGGAGTACTTAGAGACGAGGGTCCGAAACCTGTATCCGATGCCGGAGGAGCACTCCGTCTAGAGCCTCTACCTCGGGGTTGGCCAAACGATTCGCGTCGTCCTGTCATGCCTGATAACAATATATGATGATAAGACATGCACACGATGATAAAACACGCACACGCGCGCGCACACACACACACACACAAATATGTTATATATATAACATGACCAAAATGAAATGAAGAAGAAAAATATAATACATCTCACAGTCTTAATAGAATTGCACATTGAATAACTAGTACATGTCACAAGTCTAAATGGATGGTACATTCTACAGTCAAAATATAATACATGTCACAAGTCTAAATGGATTTTATTTTATTTTGAATAGTCTTCTGAAAATTCTTCTTCTTCATCCTCCTCTTCCATTTTCTCCCTATCTTTACTTTTATCTACTTCGTCTTCATCTTCGGATACTTCTACCTCATCTACATGATTAAATGTGTAATGAAAAACTTTCGTTGAGTCCACATCTACTGTATTTTTTTACAAAGGTAGCTCGTCCACCTGGTATGCTATTTCGTCAACATCAAAAGTATTTATAGTTTTAGTCTTACATACTGCCCACCAGTCTGACCTCACTCTTCCCTGTATAGGATAAGTTGTGAAGTACACGAGCTAGCCTCACTTGACAGGAGAAATGGCTTGTAGCATTAATATCAATATACGTAGTTTATATCCACAAAACCATGCTTGTCAATTTTTTAACCTTGATCTTGGATCAGATCAAACCAATAACACTTAAATAACATGATAGCAGGCTCTATGCCATAATTATATGTCAACTCCATAACCTTCCGCAAGACACCAAAGAAATTATTACCTGGATCGACATCTTTGTAGTTTGAAGATTTTATATACAAACAACTATTTTTCATGGAAACGAAATCAAAAAAATTGTCTTTGATCGGAGCATTTGTTAAATTGAACCTAAATCCATCCACACAATAGCTTGGCCATATTTTGACGACATAAATTGGCCCATTGGCTACAGTTCTGATAGATTCGTTCTTAAGTGTTGCGCCTGGACCAACGACCTACATATATTTCAAAGTTCTGTTAGTTATTGTGCAAGTGTGTGAGCTTTCTGAATTTTGGGTAAATATTTTATTTGTTTTAAGTTATTTTAATAGAATTATTTATTATTAAAAATGTTTCAAGTTTTATTTTTGACTATTAATATCTTTAACCTTAGTTTTGATTTTAGAAGCACAACAATTGCCAATGTTTCAAAACTAATTTCATAAGCATGATCTATTTTTCATGTGCAACTTTCGGATCAAACATACCAATTCTAACACCTACCGTAATATCGATGTACTTTCCGATTAAAATTGGAGGCCCAACCTCGACTCAAACTTTTTGACCCAATATATGGTTTGATCTACTCTGAGCCTACTACACACATGCCACTTGTGTCCCACTCAATTGAGTTCACCTATTCTACTTATACATACAAGCAACAAAAGACGTATTTTTGGACATTCGGGACTTAACTAGCTACCCCCGAACCAAAAATAGCCCAAGTAGAAGTGGTAAAGCCTATTCTTGATTGTCCTAACCTAATAAAATAATTTTAGATTAATTTTTATCAATTTATATCCAACCATATTAGATTTAAACCCATGTGCAAACCCACCATTAAACACTTTCCATAATTGGAACCTGTTAAATCTTTTTGAGACTCAATCAAACATATCTTTGGATATGGACCACAAAATCCAACCAAACCTTAACTAAATCATCTCTACTCAAACCTTAACCCTCCAAACCTCAAAACCCTACAAATATATCTCCCTAATAGCTGCCACCTTCTCCTCTATACACCCAAAATCATCCCTACCTACATCCCCAACCAGCTAACACACCTTCAGCCGCTGCCTTTGGACTACTTCTCGACCTCCGTTTGACGTGCCACCACCTCCATGACAACCCCAAGAGACCCCTATTCAACTCTATGAAGACCCCCACTACAACAAAAAATAGCCTTTTATGACAGCTAAAAACTGTCAGAAATGACATTTTATAACGCTTTTTGTAGGCCCGGGACCGTGATAAAAATCAGTGTTATAAATGTTTTCTAAAACCGTTATAAATGGTCGCTTCATATGTAACAATTTTTCCCTGAAAATGTTATAAATAATACACCTATTATAATACTAAATTTCTAAAATATTATAAATATGACAATATATATAGCACTTTCTTTTCAAAGTGTTATAAATAAAAAATATATATAACGCTTTTTTAAACTGTTATGGCTACACACACATATATATCACATGTTAAAGTGTTATAAAAAGAAATGGTCAATACTGACCATTTCATAAAACATTCATTTAGAACCAAACAACATAAATTAAACAAACATTAGAAACATTACTTTCGAATAAAATATCATATTCCAAATATACATAATATCACCATCTTAATTACATTTTTTCAAAAAAAATCCAAATACATGTATACATCTTTTTTTTTCTTTTTCAATGGCACCCTCAAAACTTAGTATATAGCTTCCTTTGGCTTCATCAGCACGAACTGTTGACATCCCTCAAAATTGTCAACGTACAACTCTCAAAATTTTGTATTTTTGAAGAAATAGCTAAAGGGTTTTCACCTTCGCCCACTTGAATTTTGCTCAACACATATACATGTCACCTTCCTCCACTCCTCGATGCACCATGGCACACCATAATTCCAACTATTAATTACGGAAGATCAAAGAAGAGACAAAGAAACATACTAATTAGACAACAAAACTTCAATACTAGCTTATTTATAATAAAATTCAATACTAGATTATCATGGAAGTACAATTATCCATCCCATAACAGATTAGTAGTATGTTCTGTAAGATAACATGTTTACCTTTATGACATTTTTTTCTGTTAAGAGTCATAAAGAATCCTTACCTTGGTTAGCAACAAACCTCTGTCTTGCTGAGGATTTCCGGAACTGCAAGCACCATTTGAAGTATTGTTATATTGTATAATATAACAACATATTACTCAGTTAATGTATAAGAAGACCATACTCAAAAGGAATCCTTACACTAGCTTTATCCCGATTGTCTTGTACATGTAAATGGAACTGAGAAAGAACACACTGTTTTACTTCACAAAATGCCTAAATTTGGCTTTTGAAAGAAAACAAAAAAAAAAGTACAAAAGTACAAATTGTTTCTGGAAAGTATTGCTATGGAAGTCTGATCTGAGAGCGATCACTTTGTTCCTTGGACCATACGATGATGATGAAGAAAACTGCTTGAAGAAGACGAACAATCGGAAGAACTAAGTCACCAGAAAGGTATCGAGCAAAGGCACTGATGGCACAGTCGAATGCGTTTCTGCTTTGCTTCACCCTGTTCTTGAGAAAAAGTTAAAGAAATGCTTCTGGGAATATCACTCTGAAAGTATGAGTTTCCTCAGAATCTCCCCTCCCTGTATCTCTCTTGATGATGTCTTATGTTTAAAAATAAGTCTATTTATAGATTAGACCCTCTGTGCGTAAAAAGCAACAAAGTTGGGTCTTTATGCAAGTAACTGTCATCCATGATGAAAATCATTCTCTACGCATGATGACACGTGTCTCATGTAGAGTTTTGGTCTCTACGCATGATGACACGTATCCCACTACTTCAACAAAATGGGAAGAGCACGTACACACGTTCTTCGATAAGTGTGGCATGAAAGCCACGTAAGCAGACCACGTTTTCATGTAGCCAGAAAATATCCGGCGTAAAAATGACCCAAAATAGACTTCCTGCGTAAAGTAGCAGACTGGGCATAAAATAACCCAAAATACACTTCCCGCGTAAAGTGGCTGAAAAGTAGCCTTGAGCGTAAAATTAGCTCAAATAAACTTTATGCGCACAACAGCCTTGAGCGTAAAAAGCTCGAATAGCTTTCGTACGTAAAAGAAGCAATCTAGAGCGTAAAGTAGCCCATCTGCACACTAAACGACAAGTGTTGGGTTTGGTGCAAATCAAATCTTCTCGACTTCTGTGTTGTCCGCTGTCAGAAAATCATTATGTCAGAACAGTATCACACGTATTAAATGCGATGTAGACAGCCTGTCTTCCGCGTACAGTTTTGAGGATGGCTCTCGTGTAAAAGTAGCTCGCGTAGAGTTTTACTCTGTTTGCTCTCTGCGTAAAATTTGAGTCTGACTCTGTTTGACTTGCGTAAAGCTCTCAACTTCTTTGACTCGATCTATGAAGTACTTTTTACGCTCCTACAAGACCACCTTCAAAGTTTTAAAATATTTTTAAAATTTGAAATACTTTGAACAGAAGCGTAAAATCCGGGATATTCAACAGTCTGCGTAAAATTCGGGATACCCAACGGTCATCTGTGTAGAGTTCGGGATACTCAACAGTCCGCGTAAAAGTAGAGATATCCAACAGTCAGCGTAAATTTCGGGAATTTGAACCGATTTCAAAATTCTATATAAATTGAGCTTTACGAGTACAGAGAGAACTTTACTCGTCCTTTGCAATCCCGAACTTCTTTACTCTCTTTCTTCTCTTCCTCTACATACTCTCATTTTGAATCGATGGCCCCCAAGAACAAAACCGCCACCAGCAGCAAGGACAAGAAGCTCGCCACTACTTCGTCGACGACTGATCGCACGGAAACCAACATCCCCTCATCTGTGGCACCACGACAGAGCAACCCTGCTGTGGCTCCGGCCATGAAAGGTAGTACACTACCTAACTTCGGCCATGAGTTCACCGGAGAAGAAGAAGAAAACTCGAACTTTAAACTTCACGCCCACGTTTATACGTGTCAGCGTAGAAATTGAAATAACAAAATACGTCCACGTTATACGTGTCAGCGTAAAATTAAAAACATACGCCCACGTCTATACGTGCCAATGTAAAAATAAAATACGCTCACATCAATATGTGCCAGCGTAAAAAATCAAAATATGCTCACATCAATATGTTCCAGCGTAAAGTTCACAATACGCTCACATCAATATGTGCCAGCATAAAATTCAAAATACGCTCACGTCAATACGTGCCAGCGTAAAGTTCACAATACGCTCACATCAATATGTGCCAGCATAAAATTCAAAATACGCTCACATCAATATGGGCCAGCATAAAATTTGCAAGTGAAAGACTTTGCGTAAAACAAATAACTTTTACACTTTAAGAACTTAATTTTTGCACATAAGCATAAAGTTTTGCATAGTCAAACTCTCTAGTATAGAGTCTTCAATCTTTATGCGTAAAATTTAGACTAAGTCATCTGCGTAAAAATTCAGATTAGATTTTTACTAACTTGATTTTTCTTGTTTCTTTTGGCAGTAGACTTGCAAATTCATCCGCTTACAGAAATATTTGGCTCGACAGCTGGTATGGTGGGCTCGAATTACTTAGAGAATTTGTCCAATGTGGAGTTCCCTCAGTCAAATCCAGAATACCCTGAAGGGAGACAACAGCTAATAGCAGCTCAGGGGAACAGAATGCTGTTGTCCATGATAAATGGAGAATTGTTGGTATCGCTAGATGATCAACAATTTTCGAAGCCAGCCTTCTTCTTCGGGGATGCGATAGATTTTCAGTCACAAACACACCCCAAGAAGGAGGCTTCGGTGTTCAAGTTTGGAGAGAGGGCAATGTATCTCCCCGACATGGCCAGAGATTATCCCCTATCTGTATTTGTCCATGCCACCCATCCTCGACAGATGCTATGGAACCTGACTCCCAGCAGTCATGGTAGGCCGGGCAGAATCATTTTCAAAAGGGATAGCGCCAACGAAATGGGCTACCACATCAGTGCTCCTAGTGGTGGTATTGTCCCTTTCTCCGGTCTATTGACTGGATTCACATCGAGCGAAGATTCAGCTCTGATCCAGCCAGTGCAGACTCTAATGTTCATTAACAAGTTCATAATGGCTGCAATATTATATCCTCAGGCCAACCCTAGGCTACCAGGGTAGCTGACTCCTTATAACCAGAACTGGATTCAGCTTCGTGCCTGGATCATGAAGAACTTCAAGACAGATCTGGAAGCCATTGGCCTTTATGAAGTGGTAGCCTCTACGAGCCAGGGTATACCTATGAACAGTAACCTGTTCTTGGCTCTGATGGAGTTGTATATGAGTTCAATAGGGACTTTTGCAACTCCATTAGGTGAGATGGGTTTTGTCCTGCACGATATGCAATTCATCTCTAAGCTGCGGATGGGTGAAGCGCCCTATGAAGAGTATGTTCCCTCTAACCGGGAACTAGCAGAAATCAGAGAGAAAAATCTTCAATTGGTTGAGGTCTACCAAGAACTTATGTGCCATTACCAAATTTGCACCACTATGTATGACAGTAGGTCGCATTTGGCATATATTAATAAATGGACAACCTATTTATTCTACCACGAGAATAGGATACCCAGGAACAAAAAGGGAAGATTCCAGGAAAATAAGGCTCCAACCATCAACCCTTGTTCAATAATCCTTTCAGATTTGATCCACAGCGACCAGCATCTGTCCACTAAGACTGGAGACATCCCTACGGGGACTGAAACCTTAAGCTACCTGAGGCGTGGCAGTCAGAAGATCTCAAGGGAAGCCTTATTGGCAGGCTTTCTGTCTCTGTGGCTGCGGAGATAGGTTATGCCAGGGATCAGCACAGCAGACAGAATTTACTGAAACGGATTGTGGCCGGCAGTACGTTTGGTGTTCAAGGTCAGAATCAACCTGCTGTCGGCAATGGTGGGTCGAATAAATGTAGGCTTACGGACCTTTGGTGATGAGCTAATCAACAATGCTCCTCACCGAAAAGATTTCCCTAGGGTAGAGATGCCCTATACTTATCTGATGGGCTGGCTATTACATCATAACTGCAGTTTGTTGCCACCCGGCCCTAGAGATGATGCGGAGGTCTTCCTCCAAAAATTCAATAAAGCCACATGGACTGTAACTATAGTAGCAGATACCCGAGCAGTGCTGAACTATTCTCATGGATGGAACTTTTTTTGCACCATGCCACAAGTTCCAACTGATTGCCTCGGTGTATAATTTGAAGACAGAGGCGAAGGAAGGACTTCATTGCCTGTGCCAGTTTTTAAATGTCTAGTGTGCATCAGACCCTCACATCTGATGTACAGAAATGAAGAAAACTATGTGTTTGAACCGTATCTACCAAGTCGGTTCGCTTGCCAGTTTGGATATGACCAACTTCATGTTGGTAATCCCTCCACCAGCTTCTACCATTATGGGAAGCTAATTGATGGTGCAAGAGCCTGGAGATACTTTAGCACTGCTTGTACCGGTGCTAAATTCAGAGTATCTACTGCTACAAGCACAAACGAGCTATGTATACTTCATACATATGCTCTCTTTTATGCATCCATCCGCTCCTTCGCCCATGGCTACAATATAAAGGAGAGTCTTCGATGGCCCAAAGAAGGAACGTCGAAGAACCAGTTAGGGTAATTCCAGACATACCCGATGATGCTGCTGTTCCAGATGAGTATCTGGAAGTAATCCCTACGGGAGTTGGGAAAATAGCTGCGGGACGTATTATTATCAGAAAAACCCGGAAACGGAAATCAGGTGCAGATGTTACCCTTCCAGAGAAGACCCTCCCAGAGAAGAAGAAGAAAATTACTGTCAAAGGTCCTTCTAGATAGAGAGCCGCTACTCTAGAGAGGGACGCTCCAGTCGAGGAGCCTCAACACATTACATCTTTTTCAACTCATCCTGGAGAAGGATCCTCAGCATCCCAACCAGCAGTATCAACAGAAGTCCTGGGGCTCCTATCTCCTGGACGCCTCAACTCATCACTTCATCTGTCTTTGCCACAAAAGGTACAAGCTACTGCGGACGCTGCCACTACACATACTGTTGATCGAGAGCTCATCCCATCTGATGAACCGGCTCTTGCCTTCGATGATGGTGACTGGGATGGGAACTATGACTCGTACTTGGCACGTCCTGTACCTACTCCAGGTAAATATAAATCATACAAAATCTATACAAGGTTATGTATTATGATTTTGTATATTAACTTATTTTGTTTAATTTGTAGGTGTCATCACTGCAGCAAAGCCTGTGGCTCCTCCTCCTCCTCAAGAAGCCATTTACGAAGAAAATATGGAATCTGAGGAAGAGAGTTCTTCTTCAGAAGAAGATAATGTCCAAGAGGAAGTACAACAAGAGCCCAAAGTAGAGGCTCAGCCAGAATTGTCTTCTCTTGCTGAAAACAGAGAAGAAGAACAAAATACAGAAGAACCACCTGCAAAGAAGCTGCTGCCGAAGAAGAAAAAGACTTTAATGAAGAAACTGAAGTACTTCCAGAGCCTGAAGAGCCACTAGCCTATGAAGATGATGAGGATATGGTCAACTCATCAACTGAAGCTGGAGACGTTGTAATAGCATCCTCTGTTATTGTTTCTGATCCAATACAAGTTCCTGAGAAGACGGTATCTGAACCGGAGTCAGCTACGATGATTACTATTCCTTCCACAACTATTACCGCCACTGAAACTCAAGTAGTTTCAACTCCAGAAGCGGCTGGAGTAATGATCCAAAAGAGTGCTGAAGACATTGTCCCTGAAGCTCCTAGGGATCAGTTAGCCATGGTAGCAGCGACAACATTGACTCCATCTCAGTCTGTTACCAAAGTAACAACATCTGCTCCTAGTCTTCAAAAACGGGACTTGGTAGACATAGCCACAACACCGAGCTCAAATGCAAAAATGAATCTCTTAGTTGAACTCCATACTGAAACCTTCTATAAAACTTTTGTGGCCTTAATCAAGATGGTCTTAAAGAAAGGCCTTAATTATGAAAGCTTGAAGGCTGCTATTGCTCTTACGATCAGAAATATCGTCATATTCAATGATGCAGCGAGAGGAGCGGCATTGGAGAAGGTAATAGAGGAACTTGAATAGCCCATTAGAGAATATCTAAGGCTATTAAGTGAAACTATTGAAAGTCTCATCCAAAGCGAGTATGAAGCTTTATCAGCTGAATACACCGCTCGGGAGACTAATTTTAATGAATCTCTCCAAGAGTACAGTATCAAGGTCGCCAAAGGAAAAGTTTTTTTGGCTGAAGCTAAGCCCCAACTGGATATCTAGAGAGAAGCCTATGAAACTTCAAATATGAGAATTCATCAACAGAATGATATAATTCGAGAAGTTGAGGCAAAATTGGCTGGCTTGAAGGCGAAGAGGGAATAGTTGATCATAGCTCGAGACCAGCATCTAACACAGAGCTCAATTTTGGAGGAACAAGTCTTCAGAGCTGAAGCTACCATCAAAACCCTTGGCGAAGCCAAGGATAAGATAATAGTCACTTTTGCTGGACTTTCTCATCTCTGTACTCCTGAAGCTCGACGCTCCGTAGCTACTAAAACTGTACTGAGCTCTCATGAAAAGCGTTTAGCAGAGCTACAAAAATTACTTGAAGATGTCTCTGCTCCGCCTTAGGCAAATAAAGAATTTTCGTAATCTTCTATCTTTTTCATTCTGTAATGTTTACGAGAAATGGATAAAATATTTGTTTTGTGACCCTATCATTTATTTTGAAATTAAACAATAGGTATGAGATAGAAAACACTTATCAGAGGTAATATGGATATGACAAGTCTTCTAAACTCAATAAATTATATCTATCAGAGGTAATGTGGACATGATAGATAATGAATCTCGTTTTGTATTTAGAGTATACGATACTATCAGAGGTAATATAGACGTGACAGATCTTAACAACTCAAAGAAAAATAGATTAATATATATTCAGAGGCCATATGGACATGATAGATAGGAAAAGAAGTAGACTTAATATTTATTCAGAGGTCATAATAACATGATAAATAATAAATCCCCTGCCCCCTTTTTTTAATCAGCTGGTAAGACAGAAGATCAAAATTCTCTTTTAGGAGACAAATAATCAGCTTAACCAAACATTGGTAGCTGGGGAATAAAGAAGAAATTCAAACATAATACTTCTTCAAGAATTTACCATTAATTGGCATCATGAGCAAATCTCCATTAGGTTTAGACAACCTATAGGCACCATTAGAGAAGACGGTCTCGACTACATAAGGATCTTCCCATTTTGCTTAGAATTTTCCTTTGCTCTTATGAGTCATCACCATCGGTCTTCGGACAGCCAAAACTAGCTCACCGATTTTAAATACCCTCTCTTTAACTTTACGATTGAAAGTTCAAGATATGCGGGCTTGATATAGCTCAATGTGCTGTTGCGCTTGAAGACGCTTCTCGTCCAATCCTTCAAGTTCTTGGAGTCGTAAGCGATCATTATTCTCTGACGTTAGCTCATTAGCAATGGCTATTCTAAGAGATGGGATCTGGATTTCCATTAGGAGAACAGCTTCATATCCGTAAACCAGTGAGAATGGTGTAAAACCAGTCGGAGTTCGGACTGCCGTTCGGTAAGCCCATAAACATTCTCTAAGTTTCTCATTCCAATCACATTTATTAGAAGAGACGAACTTTTTGAGAAGTTTAATGATTGTCTTGTTGAAAGCTTCGGCCAAACCATTAGCAGCTGGATTATAGGCCGTAGAGGCCAGATTTTAGATCTGATTCTTGTCACAGAATCGATAAAATGCCTGACTGGCAAATTGGGGTCCATTATCATGAATTATCCTTCGAAGAATCCCGAAACGATAAATGACATGGTGTTTGATGAAGCTAACCACATTAGATGTTTTTACTTCAACAAGGGGAATCGCTTTCGCCCATTTAGAAAAGTAATCGGTTATAGCCAGTATAAACCAATGTTCCTTGACAGAAGGAGGGTTAATCGGACCAATAATATCCATGCCCCAAGCTTCGAAGGGCCAAAAAGCTGCTGTAGGATGTAAGAATTCAGATGGTTGATGAATAAAATTGGCATGAATCTGACATGCTTTACACCGTCTGGCATAATCTACAGCATCCGCTATCATGGAAGGCCAATAATATCCCATTCTTCGAATACGGTCCTGTAATTTCGGACCCGGTTGATGAGCACCGCAGATACCATCATGAGCTTCATGGAGTGTTTGCTTAGCTTCACTCTCAGAGAGACAACGCAGCAAAAGTTCGTCATAAGAACGACGATATAACATATGCAAAGAAGAATCGTAGTAGAATCGAAATGATCGTCTCTTGATTGAAGCAGCTTCTTTTGGATCTTCAGGTAAAATCCCATAGACTGCATAATCAATAAACGGACTTCTCCAATCCCTTTGTTGAGAACTTGATTCTGTAGTATAACTATGTTCGATATACAAATTATTCTTGACACAGAATAAGTCTCAATCTAACAAAGTAATAGTATTTTGTCTTCTAATTGGAATAGCTAAGTCTGCAGCTAAACTAGCAAGAGCGTCAGCTTCCAAATTTTGAGAACGTGGTACGAATTCGATGAAGAATTCTTTAAATGAAAGGACCAATTTAATTACCACTTGATGATAGGGAATGAGGTCAGGATTTCTGACTTTATATGTCCCTCTGACCTGATTAACAATCAGTTGAGAGTCTCCATAAGCTTCCAGGAACTCAATGTCTAATTGTTTTGCCACTTGAAGACCAATTAGCAGAGCATTATATTCTGCCACATTGTTGAAGCATGGTTCATTAAGAGAATAAGCACGGTATATGACCATCTTATCAGGAGAGACCAAGACAATGCCTACTCCGGAGACAATATTGCCTTTAGGTCCAACCTGTAACACCCTATTTTCTGAAATTGGGGATTTTTGAAAATTTATTATTTTTATTATTTATTAGTGGTATTTTAGTCATGGTATGATTTTCTGGTGATTTTAGTTAAGTTAAACCATTTCTAAAGTCATGCTAAGTTATGACTTATAACTTTGTGATTTTGGTTAGTATAACTTAGTGTAAACCCTAGTTTTCTCTAACCTAGAGACTAACCATGATCATGTGAGCCGAGCCATAGGTTTAGAACATCAAATTAGGGCTTTTTGGCCTAAAGGGTATTTTGGTAATTTTTTAGGAATTATTTGGAATTATTTGTATTTATGTGTTTTATTATTAACTAATTATTTGATTAGTGTCATGTTAGCTCCTAACCTAGTTTAGCACTAATCTAGAGGTTAGCCACTAACCTAGAAGACTAATGATTAGATATTAGCCTTAGGTATAAATATCTAGTTAGATAAATATCTAGATATTTCACTTTTTAGATATTTAGAACCTAAATATCTAACCCCCTCAGTCAAAGACTTAAGGGCTAAGTTTGCAAGTGGTAGGACACCCCCCCTACCCCCATGGCAGCCAAGGGCACCCCCCTAGCAGCCCACATCCTATATTAACCCCCCCACAATTATTCATGATCATTTTACATAAAATTTAACCTTAGAAAATCCGTTTCCTACACAAGACCACAACTTGATCAATTTTGATCCAAATCACCTCTAGTTTCTTGCATTGGACTCCCCTACACTAGAGGATACTATCTAGGGCCTGCTATCAAGGATTTCGTGAGCTTTGGGCATCCCTAAGTTGAAGAGGACACCCCCCCCAAAACCTTGTTTTCCTTGAGTTTTGCACTCATAGGTAAATGCCCATAAACTTTGTTAAATTTGTGTTTTCTCTTCATATTTGCATGCATCTAGGTACTAGGGTACTGTGTGTCAAGTTTGGTAGGATTTAGAGTTGGTTTGGTGTCCGTATCGGACATGTATCTAGGTTTTTAATGAAGTGTTTGATGATTTGCCTCAGTGAATAAAATGTTAATGATTTCGAAAACTATTGAACAATTTTCTAGCCCTATAGGTGTAGATCACAGAACCCCATCACTGAGCACAAAATCGTATCGTGTCCGTGTCCAAATTGGACACGAACACACAAGTTGGACACAGCACTGTGCACAGTTTAATCCCCTGCTACCCGACACTGATTTCTCCACAAATTGGACACGTGGACACGTGGAAATTGACACAGAGGTGGGGGCCATCACTGACAAGCCCCCCCTCAAATATCATGACCTCTCGTGTCATGTCGAGAGAGCTCTGACACGAACACGGATTTTGCACTGCACTGTGCGCACTGCACAGAGCACATTTCGAGCGTGTCGTGTCGCACGGACACGCCACGTGGACACCTCGTGATGACACTAATGTGTAGCCCTTCATGTGGCGTACACGAGGACACGACCATAAGATGCGTCGTGTCCTGTGTCGCGAGCACGAGACGTGTGCATCTCTGCACGACGCGGTCCAAACCGCGCGTATCAGTCGAGTTTCCTCGACTGATACGGGTCTCGTGTCGACCCTATACGACACGTGGACACGTAACAGAGTGTCCATCGTGTAGCCCTATATGTGGGATACACGTGTGTGTGACCACGAGTCGTGTCGTGTCTTGTGGTGTGTCCACGAGACACGTGAACACGTGCACGACGCTGTGCACTGTGTTCGTGTATCCCAGTTTACCTGAATTGGAAATCACGTGTTTGGACACGCCGTGTCGTGTCGTGGTGGACCGCCATTGACACACATGATACGTGTACACATGGGGCATCACTTACCAACCATTTGTTTCGAGCCATAGCTCGGTTTGGGTCAAGAAATTGGGTTTACCCCTTCTCGAACACACAGTCCACAGTTTCCAGATTTTGGGTTAGATTCCAGTTTTCAAAAATGAATTTCGATTTGATTTTTGTTATGTTTTATACTTGTATTTGTATGTTTTTAGTATATAAATGTGTAGTATATATGTATGTGAGTATGTGGGAGGAAATTGGGTGTATACTCAAGTGTGTACATGTGTATATACATGTAGGTTTGTGTGTGTTGTGTGGGGGCTAGTTTCTTGGTTCCAGAAAACTGGAACCCCTTTTCCCCCTTTCCTGTTCTCTGTCACTCTCTCTTTCAGTCTCTCTCTCTCTTGCACTCTCACTTCTCTCCCTATATATATATATATATATATATATATATATATATATATATATATATATATATATATATTATGAGTAAGTTTGTGAATACATATATATGTATACATATATATGATATATATATATTTACTAGATATATATAGTGTTATATATATATATATATGTATATGTGGGTTTGGGTATATATATAGTTGAGGATATATATATGGGTTTATATATATATGTGGAATATATATATATGTATATATTATAGCTATCTATATATGTATGTATATATGTTATATATATATTGTAGTGTGTATATATGGTTATATATATATACTAAAAAAAATATATATATATATATATGTGGGGTATATGGGTATTTATATATAGTGGCTATATATATAGGTTTTACATTATATAGTGTATGTATATATATATATCTATATAGGTAAACCTAGAACTAGTTGACCTAAGCTACTAGCCTATGGGCTAATAGCTATTAGCCTATGGCCATTAGGGCTAACCCTAATTGACCAAATACCCATGACTTAACTAGTTTACCCCTTGTTTGACCAAGTGTTGACCAAGGTCAACCTTAGGTCAAACTTGACCTAATCAACCTAGTTTGACTTGAACTAACCTAGAATGACTAGTTTGACTAAACCCTAACTAGTAGACCTAGGTTGACTAGCAAGTTGACCAAAGTTGACCATTGTTGACCAAAGTCAACTATAGGTCAACCTTGACCTAGAAATGACCTAATTGATCTATAAATGACTTAGATGGTCTTAGAAGGACTAGCTGACTAAGTTTGACTAAACCTTAGCCTAATGACTAGTTGGTTTAGGTTTAACCTATATGAGTAAATAGTAACCTAAGTTATATGGGTAGTCCTATGTAAATTAAGATATGTATGGGGTTAAGTGGAATACTTAGAGTTGAGTCATGACTTGAGTTGGAGAATGGGATTAGCTTGATTACAGGATTAAGGTTGGTATTGTGCTATATATATATTTTATATGATATACCTTGTATAGGAGATTGGTTATGCCTTAGCTTTGTGGTATAGAATCCTTGGTATCCAAAGACATGTTAGCCTTATAGAGTTTGAGTTAGAGTTGGCCATTGACCTAATTATCTTACAGACTAGTATATGATTAACCAAAACCTTAGTTGGTCTAAGTTTGACCTAGACTTGACCCAGATTGATCATGTTGACTAGTATTTGACTAGTTTGATTAGAGTGTTGACCAGGAGTTGACTTTAACCTAGATTTGACTACCCTTGACTTGTTTGACCTTGTTTGACTCTATTTGACTTAGTTTGATTCCCTGTGACCTAATATGACTTGATTTGACTTAGATTGACTGTAGAGTTGACCAAGTTTGACTTTGACCTAGATTGGCTTAGAATTCATATAGATTGCATTGTAGATTTCATTTACCTTCATATTAGACATGTCATAACTGTATTGCTCTATTTTAGGACATTGTGACCCTGGTACAGACATCTGATATTATACTACTCTTCCAGAGTGTCAGGCGAGTACATTCTCTGATAGTTCTTTCATTACTTGTCATTTACTGTATTTCAGTTCTAGTTAGCTATATGTGATTCTCTGTACAAACACGATTGGTATTGCTGGACCCATTACATGCGACACTCATTTATTCATGTCTGGCCTCTATATCTGGAATCACTACTGGCATCACCCTACTGGAATCATTTCTGGAATCATTGGCTGGACTCATACTGGTTGTAGTGTTGGATTATGGATTCATTTGTGGGCGGGAAAATACTTGAGTAGACATGTGAACATACCTAAAATCTGGAACCACCTCCCTTGGAACTATTCTGGAATGCTAGCCATCCCACACTTGGCCGAGTGTGCGATGTGCCTGATTACCCCTAGCCGTTTACATGTTGATCTCAGTATTTTAAAACACACTGTTAGAGTATAGTCTGGACTTACCCTGGAATCATGGATCACTTCTGGACTCATTTTTACTGGACTCATCTGTACTGGAATCATCTAGTATTGGATTATATGGACTGGACTCATACTGGGATTACATTTTATACTGTCTGGACTTATACCATGTTATTCTAGTTCAGCTAGTTTACTACAGTCTTCTTTGCCATGATTTCTTCTCTTGTTAGTTACTTTACTTCCCTTGTACCCTCACTGTTTCTCTACATCATTATCTGTATAAAACTGCCATGCTCATCTGTATAACTGTCTAAAAACTGCTTTATAGTCTTTGTCATTTACTTGGGATTTCTAGATGAGATGTGCTCGTTCCTGTCCTGATTGGACCTGTTGAAAATATTACAGATGATACTCCTGACGACACATGCCCTACTTACCATGGACCTGGCGAGGGATTAGCTACCTTTGGTTCCGACTCTCAGGAGTGATTCAGGAGTTAGCTAGTAGACTTACTTAGCTTTCATGTTTTGAGCTTGTTGTATTAAACTTGAGATATTGAGTTGTATTAGAGTTTGTTTGAGACATTGTTGTTATTATTTTAGTAGTTTAATTTCTGTTGTTGTTAGTTGGTATCTAGATTTCTGTGTTATCTTATCGTGCTTAGACTGTGATTGAGTATATCATATCTTTTACTTGTCCTCCCTTCGGAGTTGAGATCTTGGCAAGTATATTATATACACTGCATGAGATTATTTAGCAACCTAGGACAGCGTTCTACCGCCGACACTGCGGCGTAGGCTGGACGTACCCACTTCTCGTGCCCCTACACAGGGTACGGGTCGTGACACGTTTTTAGTGGTGGCCCATGCAGGTCTCGAGTTTATGTAGTGGTATTCGAACTAGAGTATCACTACAGCCTGTAATAGGATTTGATAATAGGCTTAGAGAGAGGATACTCAATCACAACTAGGAAATTTCCAAGGATTTGAATCTACTGACTTTTGTTCAAATCTGTATAATCTATTTCATATTGTCCTTCTTGATACTATCATCCTTGTACCTTACTTTGAATACTTGACCCGATTGGTTAAGGATCTTGGACTATGTATCTTCTTTCATCATTTTCACCCTTACTTATATCTTATGCTATAAATTTATCCTTAAGTTTTACAAGCTTATCCTTTTCGAGCTTGATCATGATATATTTTATTGGGTATATCCTTATGACTCTATGGAAAGATATCAATATATTCTTTAATCAGTTGTACCAACTCTTCCTTTTCATCTTCATAATGGTTTTTACTGATGAATATTGGCTTAGACGTAGTTCCGTCTCCAACATCAATCTGGACGATTTTATCTTCTGTCGCTGTTCAAAACGAAGCTCCCATTGAGCGTCCATTTGTTGTGCCCAAGGGTCATTTTCAAATGGCTCAGATTCACCATCAGTTTGAACCATGTTGACTGAAAAGATGTACTCGGATTCATCATAATAGTTTCCTCCAGAATATAAGGATTGTAAAAAACTAGAAAAACATTCTTATTTCATATCTTCTTTGTACATGAGAGATGTATCAGATTCGAAGAACTGGATTTTTTTCAGAATCTGAGGATTGTGAAGAACTGGAAAAAAATTCTTCTTGTATATCTTCATTAAACATGTGGGATGGATCGTATCCCAACCCATGACGAGTTTTCTGGTAAAATAGGTCACCATATAATGGTAACCGTCTACCTTTGCCTTAATTGAGACCTTGTATAGTCTTTAAATCATATCCAATATTCTGGATAATCTTAAGAGATTGTTGACTATATTTGTCAATTCGGATTCTTCCTTTATCTTTCTCTCTGAGATCATCTGTCTGAGCAACAGGGATATTTCTAGCCAGGCCAAACATAATTTGGCGCTTGTTTTTCGTATTAGACGGAATCACAAAATAAGATTCTTCGTAACTTCTATAAGTTACACAAGCTTGTGATGATGAGGCTACAGGAAGAAGATATGTAGAAGATGTTAGGAACCTTTGAGCATAGGGTCCTACATCGACATGAGGAGAAAAAAAATTTTCCTTATGATTAATATATAAGGTTTCCTCTGTATTTATGTCATTTTTATGTTGATGACTTTGATTATCAGCAGATAAAGTTATTCTTTCAATAAATTTGACAGCCATGTACTCCAAAAGAAAATCTTCATTAATATTAGAAAGTACATAATGATCAATATTTACTTCATTTAAAAACTGACTGCTACGCTTCGGATTGATCATTAACGGACCGTCATCCGTCTTCTGCGTAGACTTGCCAAGGTTGATAATCAGTAGTTCTGGATCATTCGTACGAGAAGTACGTCCCTTGACTGTGATCATAAAAGGTTAAACTTGGCTCTTGGCTGGAATACTCACTGATTCCACATACGAAGCTCGAGTACTTCCTTTAACCTTGATCATTAGAGGTTGGTCATTGACAGGTTGGGGTTGGATTCGACCTTGGACTTTAATCTTCAAAGGTTGCTCTTCTGGAGGATCTTCATTGACAGATTGGTCTTCTGCAGGTAATCGATCTTCGGTCATATCTGATATCTCCTTCACATGCTCCTGTTTGTAGAGTATTGAATCATAGAAATAGGCTTCAACACCTTTAAAAGGATTGATATCTGCGAATTCAGTCTTCACAATCCCTTGAGAATCTACGTACTTGAAGCATTGGTGGAGAGTTGACGGCACAATGTTATGCTCATGTATCCATGGTCTTCCAAGGAGAATGTTGTAAGATACATCTGAGTTGATAACATAAAAGGTCGCCATAGTTCGAAGATCACCAATTTAAATCTTCAGACGAATCTTCTCCAATGGTTTACTCTTTCCAGAGTTGAAACCAACTATTGTTGTACTAGTGTAAGTCAAATCACTAGTAGGAATCCTCAAGGGTCGTAGCATGCTCTGGAGAATAATGCTAATAGAAGACCCAGGATCAATATAAATCCTGTCAATTTCAGTAGATTCAATATACCCTGTATAACACAGAGGCTTGTCGTTCTTATTATGCTTCAACAGCATATCTTCTTGTGTGAAGGTAATGTTGGTAATTGCTTCCATCACACTATGACATTGTGGACACGACACTGGTATATTGTCAGGACTCTTGAGTTGAGCTAAGCATGAGTCTGCTTGTAACAAAGCTTCGCTCAAAGTTTCTCGGCTTTCTTTAGAAAGATGAAGCAACTCAAAGATAGAGAGTCTAGCAGGAGTATTAGCTAATTGGGCTAGAATATCGAACTTGTAGGGCTTCATCACCACCCTTTGATTTGAAGCAGACTTCAATGGGACGTCAAAGCGTACTGCTTTCTGTTTCTCTTTCTCAACCACAGATGGTTTAGAAGGTCTTGTCTCAGCAGGAACAGGAGATGGTTGAGCTGGTAGTGTTTCAGCAATGTCCTCCGCTTCATTCGAAGTTCCCTCATAATCTTTGTGGTACTCTTTTCCAGATCTCGTACCAGCAAAGGTTTCTTCTTCAGACTCAGGAGAATGAAGTACCATATTACAGGTTTTAATCTTCTTTCCCTTAGTCTTCTTTTTGCGAGGATGAGGGACTTCAAACCCAATCCAACAGTAGATTTTTGACCTTGAATTTGCAAAGGAAGTCGCACTCCTTTATCATAGTTCAAGCCTTTCGCCTTTTGAAAGTCATAGCCCATCTTTTTCATGAGATTGACTGATTGTTGACTGTACATGTGAGTGGGTAGCGGACTTTCAATAGACGGTTCAATAGAGGAAGGAGGAATAGAGATCTCTGTAGCCACAGGAGAAGGAGGAATAAAAACCTCTGTAGCTGCAGGAGAATGAGAAATAGAAACCTCTGTAGCCGCAGGAGAAGGAGGAATAGAAACCTCTGTAGCCACAGGAGAAGGAGCAATACTCGGGACAGGAGAAAAAATCTCCACAGGAGCTTTCTCATAAGCAGCAAAGACTTGTTGTGCCCTGCATAAGGGGACACTATTCATTACTAACCATTGCTGATGAGTAAGTCTGAGTTTGGTAGGAGGAGCCAAACTTGGAGGGCATATATTCAAACCCCTCAGCCAATCCCCCAAAGGAATGCCATCCCAAAGATGATCCAAATTATCATGATCTAGAGTAACAACATGAGAAATCATACTGCAGGTCTTGACTTTCCTACCATTTTTGGATTTTGAAGTTTTACCTTCATTCTCCATTTCAGGTACTAAGTCAGGATGTACCCACATAATTTCACCATTTTTTAATGTGAGAGGCAATAATCCTTTACTTTGCTCTCTAGCAGACGGGAGATTCACAATTTTCATTGTCGCCTTAGGAATTGGGACAATCCCATCTGGAACTTGCTATGGAGGAAAACCTCCAAATTGAAGAAAAATCATATTAGTTGTAACTGTATGCTCATCATTGGTTAAAACGATGGCATTAGCATTTATCTACACTTGGATTTTCTTCTTTAAGACATAACAATCCTTGGTAGGATGATTTATGTATCTATGATAGATACAATATTTGGGATTGTCAGTCAGATTCACCTCATTAGGCCTTTTTGGCTCTGGAATCTGGAGTTTGCCACTCTTTACAAGACATTAGAATATCCCTGGGATATCACTGTCATCAAAAGAGTACTCTTCTTTTGGGTTGGAAGACTCCGAATTATTTGGCATCGTTTTAGGTTTTGAAAGATTAACCACTAGGGTTTCCTTCCCCTTCCCATTGCGATTGCCAGAATTATTACCAGAAGATCCTTTCTTTCCTTTGTCTTCTGAGGCAAAGATTATCCCGTGTTCACGAGCCAACCTACCATTGGTCTCGGCTGAAACTGCTGCTATAATGAACGAGGCCCAATTTGTGAATTGAGAGCCTGTAAAGATAGCAATAGTTGGTCGCAGATTCATCTTGCATGTATCAATCAATGCTGAATCTGGCATACCAGGAGGCATTTTCAAAGTTGCCTGTCGAAAACGTTCGATAAACGTCCGGGTATCTTCCTTCTTCTTTTGTTTGATTTCTATTAAGGAGGACATATTCATGTCCATGCCTCCTTCATAGAAACGGGAAAGAAATATTGCTTTAAACTCGTCAAAAGACGATATGCAATTATCGGGTAGACTGCGATACCAGTCATATGTCGAACCCGTCAAGCACCTAATGAAAACTCGGATATGAAGAGCATCATTATTTTGCAAGTGCACAGTCATAATATCAAAATAGTTGATATATTGACTGGGAGAAGCCTTTCTATCAAATAACACCATCAATTGTGGCTTAAATTTTGAAGAAAATGGTACATCATTCCAATAAGGAGGATAAGGTTGCTTAATCCCTAACCTCTGGAGCTGATCCTTAAGCTTCAGAACTTCAAACCGTGCTTTCAGCTCACGCACTGCTTGAATAGCTTCACTAGTTTGAGGAAGCACATTCGATTGGATAGTTGTTGGATGTACCGTAACCCCCACCGGAGGTGGTACATCTTCTGGAATGAGAGGATCTGGAGATGCAGAATTTTGATTGACAGCGGGCTCTTGATTAAGATTATTCAAAGGTACATCAACCCCTTGACTATCTTGAGTTTGTGCTGCTACCTGCACCGGTGTTACTACTGCATGCTGAGCAGTTTGCTGAGTCATTATTAGTTGATGCATACTTTGCATCATGGCAAGCATGTCCTTCAGTGATTGCTCAACTACAGAGAGATGTTGTTCTATATTAGCAGTTGATGTCTCCGGTTTATCTCCGATAGCATAGGATTCAACCTCCCTTGAACATACAGAGGGATTGGTGTAGAGGTATGAATCAATGCTATCAGTTTCGGACTCCAAAGACTGGGTACCCCCAGCTTCTAAATCTAAAGATTGCAACTGTCTTTGACTTCTTGACCGAGTATTCTGATATACCCCTTCAAAAGTATCAAGGAGTCGATTGAACGATTGCTAGCTTGGAGTGATGGACGAATTGCGTCTTGGACGTCATCCCCTGTTGGTATGAGATGCCATATTGACTGATGCATATGAAAACTCATGTTCTTGGTCATCAACTTGTTGCTGCGACACATTATAGCTTAATCGGTCAAAAACTGACCGTTTAGAAGCCGAACAACAACATTTGATTACAACCTGGTGACACTCACAATGATGATCTTCTTTGGGGAGTATCACAGGAGATTTTCTGGTTTGACGCTTTTTTACGAGTAACTCGCGTAAATCAGAAGGAGTAGAGGGAGTAGTCTTCTTTATTACATTCGGAACAGAGAAACGTTTAGTCCCTTGTGTATAAAGAAGATTACTGGCTGCATTAGCAGAACCAAACTGTACATTTTTATGCGCTTGGAGTTACGTACGTAAATCTTGAGATTTTTGTGCACAAAGGACTCCATCAGCATTACGCGTAATCTGAAGGTTTGGTACCTTGCGTAAAATAGTGTAAGAAGGCTGTTGGTGGAAAACTGAAGTTTTACCAACAATAGGATTCTTGTTTTTATGCTACATGCGTGTAGGTAAATTTACTTTAGATGCAGAGGCATCATTGTGAATTTTATCTACTCTGTCACCGACAGGAGATTTACCTTTACGCGTAGAACACAAAACATGAATATCTACCACGTCATAGACGGGAGATTTTCCTTTACGCGTAGAGCGTAAAACTTGTATGTCTACCACGTCACAGACGGGAGACTAATTTTTACACACAGAGCATAATGATTGATTTTTACGTGCAGAGCATAAAACTTGTGAGTCTACCACGTTACAGACGGGAAACTGATTTTTACGCCCGGGGCGCATCACTGAAGTAGAGACTGTCTCATCACAGACGGGAGCCTCCACAATAGGAGTGGGAAGGATTCCTTTGCTTTCAGAGGCAGCAGGGAGATCCGAGGATGCTTTGGACTTAGGAATCCAAACTTTTTGTGCCTTCCGCGATTTCTGAACATTGGAGCAGCGAGTACTACCCCCAGTTCGGAGCATTTCTTCGTAAGCAGTCTGGTCGAAGTGAACAACCAGAGTCTTCTTTGTCGATCCGACTGACACATCATCATATTGAGCAATTACTTTCTAATTAGAGGAGAAAGTCGTCCCCAGCAGAGTCGCCATTTTGTTTCACTTAACAAAATGCCTAAAATTGTCTTTTAAAAGAAAACAAAAAAAGTACAAAAGTACAAATTGTTTCTGGAAAGTATTGCTATGAAAGTCTGATCTGAGAGCGATCACTTAGTTCCTTAGACCATACGATGATGATGAAGAAAACTGCTTGAAGAAGACGAATAATCGGAAGAACTAAGTCACCAGAAAGGTATCGAGCAACGGCACTGATGGCACAGTCGAATACTTTCCTACTTTGCTTCACCATGTTCCTGAGAAAAAGTTGAAGAAATGCTTCTGGGAATATCACTCTGAAAGTATGAGTTTTCTCAGAATCTCGTCTCCCTGTATCTTTTTTGATGATGTCTTGTGTTTAAAAATAAGTCTATTTATAGGCTAGACCCTCTGTGCGTAAAAAGCAACAAAGTTGGGTCTTTATGCAAGTAACTGTCATCCATGATGAAAATTATTCTCTACGCATGATGACACGTGTCCCACTACTTCAACAAAATGGGGAGAGCACGTACACACGTTCTTCGATAAGTGTGGCATGAAAGCCACGTAAGCAGACCACGTTCTCATGTAGCCAGAAAATATTCAGCATAAAAATGACCCAAAATAGACTTCCTGCGTAAAGTAGCAGACTGGGCGTAAAATAAACCAAAATAGACTTCTCGCGTAAAGTGGCTGAAAAGTAGCCTTGAGCGTAAAATTAGCTCAAATAAACTTTACGCGCACAACAGCCTTGAGCGTAAAAAGCTCGAATGGCTTTCATGCGTAAAAGAAGCAATCTCTTGAGCGTAAAGTAGCCCATCTACACACTAAACGACAAGTATTGGGTTTGGTGTAAATTAAATCTTCTCGACTTCTGTGCTGTCCGCTGTCAGAAAATCATTATGTCAGAACAGTATCACGCGCATTAAATGCGATGTGGACAACCTGTCTCCTGCGTAAAGTTTTGAGGATGGCTCTCGCATAAAAGTAGCTCGCGTAGAGTTTTACTCTGTTTGCTCTCTGCGTAAAATCTGAGTCTGACTCTGTTTGACTTGCGTAAAGCTCTCAACTTCTTTGACTCGGTCTATGAAGTACTTTTTACGCTCCTACACACACATACAAAAATATATTATACAAAAATATATTAGATCAACAACACAACAAACTTACATATAAACAATACAAAAAAAGTGGCCTTTTGGGACGAAACTATTTGAAACACTATTTTAAAGGTCCTAAAAGATTAAATTTTGAGACGATTTAGTAGTTAGTAATAAAAGAGAATAATATTACTGACGGATCTGTATATGGAACCTAATAATATAACTTATTTTAAACTGGAAGTTTGTTCCGTCTATAAAAACGTTTTGTCTGTCCCAAAAACTATTGGCGGGAATAAAAACATTGGCAGAAAAAGGTGATGTCCCGTTATTTTTTACTAATTTTTTAGTAATAGCTTATAAAACAGATCTGAACCGTTCATTTGTTTGATCTCAACCGTTCAATTATTAGGTTAAGTTAAAACAATCCATTCACTCTCTCTCTCTCTTCATTAAGTCGTCACTTTCATTCTCCCTCCCTCTTTCTCTCTCTCTCTCTCTTTCTCGAAAGGGTTTCTCTCTCTCGAAAGGGTTTGACGACGGCTCTCTAGGGTTTTTTCGGCGGCTCTCTCAAAAGGGGGTTGATCGGTACTTTCGTAACCTATTCCTTCTGATTAGAGCTAAATTTTACTAATTTCATCATGCGCTTGATTAGCGCTATGTTTTACTAATTTTAGTAGTTTGTAGATCTTTTCGGTTCATCGATGGTTTGGAATCGAAGGATGTTATTTAGGGATTCGTTCAAAAGTCGTTGGATCCATGTTGTTTTCGTTAGATTTTTTATTTGCGTGATATATGTTAAATTATTGTATTTTTATGAGATTGAGGGTGTTGATTCTGAAGAATGACGAGTGTTTTGCTTTTTTAGATCTGATAAAGTTGGTAAATTTGTCTTTTTAACAAGTTATGTGCATATATACACTAAAAATGCATTTTTTTTGTTACACGGTATGAAAATTGTGATTTTTGGGTGATGTCTGCTGTAGGAGCATAAAAAGTACTTCAAAAACTAAGTCAAAGAAGTTGAGAACTTTACGCAATTCAAATTGAGTCAAACTTAGACATTACGCGAGCTACTCTCTACGCAAGCTATTCTCTACGCGAGAAGCTTTTACGCGAGAGTTATCCTCCACTTTTACGCGTGGATGACAGACTGTCAGGCCGCATTTAATACGAGTGATTTGATCTGACAAAATGATTTTCTGACAGCAGTACACAGAAGCCGAGGAGATCTTTTCCCCAAACCCAACGCTTGTCGTTTAGTGTGCAGATGGGCTACTTTACGCTCAATAAACTGCTTCTTTTACGCACGATAGCTATTTTGAGCTTTTACGCTCAAAGCTATTGTGTGCATAAAGTTTATTTGAGCTCAAGGCTACTTTTCAGCCACTTTACGCGGGAAGTCTATTTTTGAGCTATTTTACGCCCAGTCTGCTACTTTACGCAGGGAGTGTATTTTGGATCATTTTTACGCCCGATCCTTCCTGGCTACATGAGAACGTGGTTTTTTTTACGTGGCTTTCATGCCACACTTATCGAGGAACGTGTGTACGTGCTCTCCCCATTTTGTTAAAGTAGTAGGACACGTGTCATCATACGTAGAGATCAAAATTCTACATGTGACACGTGTCAACGTACACAAAGGATGATTTGCATCGTGGGTGACAGTCACTCGCGTAAAGACCCAATTTTGTTGCTTTTTACGCACAAAGGGTCAAGTCTATAAATAGACTTATTTTCACATAGGCATGATAAAGAGATCAATAGAGATACAGGAGAGGATATTCTGAGAAAACTCATACTTTCAGAGTGATATTCCCAGAAGCATTTCTTCAACTTTTTCTCAAGAACAGGGTGAAGCAAAGCAAGAAAGCATTCGACTGTGCCATCAATGTCGTTGCTCGATACCTTTCCGGTGACTTAGTTATTCTGATTGTTCGTCTTCTTCAAGCAGTTTTCTTTATCATCATCATATGGTCCAAGGAACAAAGTGATCGTCCTCAGATCAGACTTCCATAGCAATACTTTCCAGAACAATTTGTACTTTGGTACTTTTTCTCATTTTATTTTAAAAGCCAATTTTTAGGCATTTTGTTAAGTGAAACAAAATAGCGAATCTGCTGGGGATCACCTTCTCCTCCGATGAGAAGGCAATTGCTCAATATGATGATGTGTCGGTCGGATCGACAAAGAAGACTCTGGTTGTGCACTTCGACCAGACTGCCTACGAAGAAATGCTCCGAACTGGGGGTAGTACTCGCTGCTCCAATGTTCAGAAATCACGGAAGGTGCAAAAAGTTTGGATTCCAAAATCCAAACCATCCTCGGATCTCCCTGTTGTCTCTGAAGGCAAAGGAATCCTTCCTACTCCTGTTGTGAAGACTCCCGTCTGTGACGAGGCAGTCTCTACTTCAGTAATACACCCTGGGCATAAAAACTAGTCTCCCGTTAGTGATGTGGTAGACTCTCAAACTTTAAGCTCTGTGCGTAAAAATCAAGTTTTACGCTCTGTGCGTAAAAATCAAACTTTTTGCTCTGTGCGTAAAAACCAGTCTTCCGTCTGTGACGTGGTAGACACCCAAACTTTATGCTCTGTGCGTAAAAACTAATCTCCCGTCTGTGACGTGGTAGACACCCAAACTTTATGCTCTGTGCGTAAAAGTCAGTCTCCCGTCTGTGACGTGGTAGACACCCAAGCTTTACGCTCCATGCGTAAAGGAAAATATCCCGTCTGTGACGTGGCAGATACTCATATTTTGCGCTCTACGTGTAAAGGTAAATCTCCTGTCGGTGACAGAGTAGATAAAATTCATAATGATGCCTCTGCATCTAAAATGAATTTGCCTACGCGCATACAGCGTAAAAACATGAATTCTATTGTTGGTAAAACTTCGGTTTTCCACCAACAGCCTTCTTATACTGCTTTACGCAAGGTACCAAACCTTCAAATTACGCGTAATGCTGATGGAGTCCTTTATGCACAAAAATCTCAGGATTTACGTACGCAACTCCAGGCGCGTAAAAATGCTCAGTTTGGTTCTGCTAATGCAGCCAGTAATCTTCTTTATACACAAGAGACTAAACGACTCTATGTCCCAAATATAATAAAGAAGACTACTTCTTCCACTCCTTCTAATTTACGTGAGTTGCTTGTACAAAAGCGTAAAGACAGAAAATCTCATGTGACACTCCCCATAGAAGATCACCATTGTGAGTTTCACCAGATTGTAATCAAGTATTGCTGTTCGGCTTCTAAACGGTCAGTTTTTGATCGATTAAGCTACAATGTACCTCAGCAGCAAGTTGATGATAAAGAACATGAGTTGTCATATGCCATAGTTAATATGGCATCTCATACCAACAGGGGACGACGTCCAAGACGCAACTCGTCCCAGACTCCTGGTCAACAATAGTTCAATCGACTTCTTGATAGTTTTGAAGGAGTATATCAGAATACTTGATCAAGAAGTCAAAGACAGTTGCAGACTTCTGATTCAGAAGCTGGGGGTACCCAGTCTATGGAGTCCGAAACCGATAGCGTTGATTCATACTTCTACACTAATCCCTCAGTATCTTCAAGGGAGGTTGAATCATATGCTATTGGAGATGAACCAGAGACGTCATCTGCTAATACAGAACAGCGTCTCTCTGCCATTGAGCAATCACTGAAGGACATGCTTACCATGATGCAAAGCATGCACCAAATAATAATGACTCAGCAAACTACTCAACCGGCAGTAGTAACACCGGTTCAGGTAGCAGCACAAACTTAAGATAGTCAAGGGGTTGATACACTTTTGAATAATCTTACTCAAGAGCCTGCTATCAATCAAAATTCTACAATTCCAGATCCTCTCATTCTAGAAGATGTACCACCTCCGATGGGGGTTACGGTACATCCAACAACTATTCAATCCAATGTGCTTCCTCAAACTAGTGAAGCTATTCAAGCAGTACGAGAGCTAAAAGTACAGTTTGAAGTCCTGAATCACAAGGATCAGCTCCAGAGGTTAGGGATTAAGCAACCTTATCCTCCTCATTGGAACGATGTGCCCTTTCCTCCAAAGTTCAAGCCACAATCCATGGTGTTATTTGATGGAAAGGCATCTCCTAGTCAATACATCAATTACTTTGATATTATGACTGTACATTTGTAGAAGAATGATGCTCTTCTTACCCGAGTTTTCATCGGGTGTTTGACGGGTTCTGCATATGACTGGTATCGCAGTTTACCCGACAATTGCATATCGTCTTTTGGCAAATTTAAAGCAATATTTCTATCTCATTTCTATGAGGTAGGAATGGACATGATATATCCTCCCTAATAGAAATTAAGCAAAAGGAGAAGGAAGATACCCGAACGTTCATTAAACATTTTCGACAGGCCACCTTGAAAATGCCTCCGGGTATGCTAGATTCAGTATTGATCGATACATGCAAGATGAATCTGCGACCATCCATTGCTGTCTTTACGGGCTCTCAATTCACAGATTGGGTCTCGTTCATCATGGCAGCAGTTTCAGCCGAGACCAATGGTAGGTTGGCTCGTAAACACGGGATGATCTTCGCTTCGGAAGACAAAGGGAAGAAAAACTCTTCAGGTAATAATTCCGGCAATCATAATAGAAAAGGGAAGGAAACCTTAGTGGTTAATCTTTCAAAACCCAAAACGACGCCGAATAATCAGGAGTCTTTCAAGCCAAAAGAAGAATACTCTTTCGATGACAGTGATATCCCAGGGATATTCTAATATCTGGTAAAGAGTGACAAACTTCAGATTCCAGAGCCGAAAAGACCTAATGAGGTGAATCTGTCCGATAATTCCAAGTATTATATCTATCACAGATACATAAATCATCCTACCAAGGCTTGCTATATCTTGAAGAAGAAAATCAGGAGCTGATAAATGCTAATGCCATCGCTTTAACCAACGATGAGCATACGGTCACAACCAATATAATTTTTCTTCAATTTGGAGGTTTTCCTCCACAGCAAGTTCCAGATAGAATTGTCCCAATTCCAAAGGCGACGATGAAGATTGTGAATATCCTGTCTGCCAGAGAGCAAAATGAAGGACTTTTGCCTCTTACACTAAAAAATGATGAAATTATGTGGGTACACCCTGATTTAATACCTGAAATGAAGAATGAAGGTAAAACTTTAAAATCCAAGAAAGGTAAAAAAATTAAAACCTGCAACATGATTTCTCATGTTTTAACCCCAGACCATGATGATTTGGATCATTTATGTGGTGGCATTCCTTTGGAGGATAGACTGAGGGATTTGAATATATGCCCTCCAAGTTTGGCTCCTCCTACCAAACTCAAGCTTACTCATCAGCAATGGTTAGCAATAAATAGTGTCCCCTTATACAGGGCACAACAAGTCTTTGCTGCTTATGAAAAAGCTCCTATAGGGATTTTTCCTTATGTCCCGAGTATTCCTCTTTCTCCTGTAGCTACAGAGGTTTCTATTTCTCCTTCTCCTGTGGCTACAGAGGTTTCTATGCCTCCTTCTCCTATGGTTACAAAGGTTTCTGTTTCTTCTTCCTCTGTTAAACCATCTATTAAAAGTCCGCTAACTACTCATTTGTACAGTCAACAATCAGTCCATTTCATAAAAAAGATGGACTATAACTTTCAAAAGACGGAAGGTTTGAATTATGATAAAGGAATGCGACTTTCTTTACAACTTCAAAGTCAAAAATCCACTGTTGGATTGGGTTTTAAGGTCCCTCATAAAAATCCTCGCAAGAAGAAGACCAAGGAAAAGGAGAATAAAACCTGTAATATGGTACTTCATTCTCCTGGGTCTGAAGAAGAAACCTTTGCTGGTACAAGATCTGGGAAAGAGTACCACAAAGATTATGAGAGAACTTCTGAAGAGGCGGAGGACATTGCTAAAACATTACCAGCTCAACCATCTCCTGTTCTGTCACGACCCGCACCCTAGAGTAAGGGCACGAGAAGTGGGTACGTCCAGCCTACGCTGCAGTGTCGGCGGTAGAACGTTGTCCTAGGTCACAACATCTAACAATATAATGCTAAGCAGCTTATACTCCCCGAATGGGGATGACATAGCAGAATGTAAACTCAATCACAACTAAGGAAGAATAAGCACGATATGATATAGGACTCAAATGAAATACAGATGATCAGAAGAGTCTAAGTGTCTAAGATAACATCTCAGCAAACATCCAAAATACAAGTCTCAACTACTGAATATGAAAGAATATATACAATTCAGATCCCAAATGACAGTAATAGTAAAGCCTAGACTAGGGAGCCTCAGTCTCTATAGCTAATGGATCCGGCTAGAAATTCGGATCACTGGTGTCATCTAGAGTTGTCCCGTAGTAGGTATCCACACAGGCCTCCTCCTCGTCCTCTATAATATTTTCAACAAGTCCAATCAGGACAGGAGCGAGCACAATACATCTCAACAGTTCATAGCAGGTTAGAAAATATAATCATGCAGTAAAGTAAGACACAGGAACTGAAAGAAAGTACAGAATATAAACAGAGAGAGAACTTTAATAGAATATCTACTATAAGTAGAGAGCTAACAGTGGCTAGTAAGTCAGAGTACAATATAAACATGTGAATGGCATAGGAGATTCTGATGAGACACTACGGAGGTGATCTGATAAGATACTACTTGGATATTATTCACATGTCTACTTCTACTCCCCCGTACCCCCAATCAATACACAAGGATCCAGCCAGGTTATGTTATGATTCCATGCAATGGCCCACAAGGGGTCATACATGGCAGGCCCAAAAATGGGTGATTCTAGGAATGCCCATAAATGGGTGATTCAAGGAAGACTCTGTGATCACGAGAGTACATGTCACAAGTGATCAATGAACCATGAAGCATAGTGATACACTATATAAGTGAAACGCACAGAACATGTAGTATCCGATGCTCCCTGAGGGGATAACATCTCAAGAAGTGATCTATATAGTACTAATCCGTGTGACCAACGTGACAGTATCAAGTAAAGTAATTTAAAGCAGGAAAATAATTCTAAACAGGATATGAAATGATCATAGAATGTACTCGCCTGGTATCTGAGTGTCCGGATGAAGTATACTATCCGAGGAGAGGTGTCTGGCTCCTAATCAGAACAGCACAAGTCACAACAAGTCTAAAATGATAACAAGATGCAATTCAATGTATTCTACATGAATCTAGGTCAATCTAGACCAAAGTCAACTCTTGGTCAACCCTAGAAGTGAAACTAGGTCAACTAGGTCTAACCAAGTCTAAACTAATCTAAGTTAGGTCAAACAAGTCATTCTAGGTCTTTAATCAATTAGCCTAGCAAGCACACACCATCACCAAGCCATACTAGTCTACCACACACAATCACAGGTGTTTTCATGTCATACACATAGGCTATCACCTAGGGATTCATAGGCCATGTGCCATAGGCTATAGGCCAAGGCTAAATTGGAGTCAAACACATTTCACACATATTTCACATATTATGTATACACTACATTAATCTAATATCATACACATATACACCACATTATTCTCAAGCATATATATATATATATATATATATATATATATATATATATATATAGGTCATTAATGTATATATTACATATAGAGAGATGGAGAGATAAGAGGGGGTGGAAGAGTGTCAATGTGTGTGGAATACATATGTAAAAAGGGAAAAATGAGTGAGTAACAACACATGTACTACATATATATAAAGGGTATAGGAAACAAGGCACATGTATGTGTGGCAATTAGGAACCTGAAATTAGTGAATGAAATCAGTGAAGCAAATAGGGAAAAGGTCTCAGGTTTTTTTGTGAAATATGAAAACAGTGAACAATCCCAGGAATTTAAATTCAAGAAGCAAATGTGTTATACAACCTAGAATCTAATCTCATTTCAGTTTTCTATTGATATCCTAGGAATCACATGTGAACTCAGGCTCACTGTTAGTTCATTCCCATTTCAGGAAATCTCAGGTTTTCTTCATTCAATAAAATTCTCAATATTTCACATTTCTTAATTTCTCAGGTTACATGTTCATGTATAAAGTTAACTGATACTCAAAATCAAACTGGAAACACATAGTTAACATTAATCCAAATCTCAGGAATCATATGATAGGTAATTCATAGTTCAATTTCTCAGGCTGTTAACTGACAGTTAACATAACTACAGTTCAAATCAAAGGCCTAACATCAATCCAAATCAAAAATCACCTCTCAAAATCCCCTAACATAATTACATGGATTAAACATGGCAGCTTACATCAAAATTTTAGTTTTAAAAGGAATTTAATGTTCAGGGTTTCAGCTCCTGAAACAGGCATCAGTATATTACAACATGAAATCAAAATCAAGAATCAATTTTAGTTTAAATAATGCAATGCCCATGTACTTCTCAGGGAATTTCGAATTCAAACATACCAACAGTTTTCAGGTTGCAAATGTGAATCAAAATGCAATTCCTAATCTATTCCCTGGTTCTAGCAGGAAATTAAGTCTCGGGTTCCAATTTTGAGTGTGTGTGTGTTAGATAGAAAAACAAGAGGGAAAACCTGTGTGACAGGATGTCATATGTGTGTGTGTGTTAATGTGAGGGTGAAGTGAGGAAAATATGTGAGTGTGTGAGTGAAATGGAGAACAGTTTTCAGTTTGTGTGTGTTTAGTGCTTAGGCATGTGTATATGAGTGTGAACTGTGTGTGTGAGTGATAGGAGTAGATGTGTGTATAATTTAGAACCTGTGTGAGGAAATTAGGATGTGTGTGAGTGTTTAGTGAGTGAGATTTATTAGTTCTCAGTTGAACCATGACAGTTCAGTTAAGAACTAAGCAATGGGTAACCCAAAAATGCATCCAACAATCCATTTGTCAAACACCAATCTTAACTAATATGCCATTAACCTATTACCTATACAGGTGGTCTAAATTAACCATTAAATCAACACAAAATCAGTTTAATTGCAAATTCAAACTTAGGAAAATAGTATCAGCTATCGGTTCCAGCCCACATTGGGAATCAAGGAATTTGACCCTAAATAATCATTAAATTTACAAATAATAGGTTGGTAATGAAGATACATAAATGATGGTGTCAAGGAGTGTCTTCGTGTCCAAGAACTGGATACGAATTGTGTCCAAACCATTACACGAATATAGACTCAAAACTGTGTACCAACAGTGTCGTGCACGCGTGCACGCGTGTCAAACACATGACACAGGCCACGTGGGGACACGTGGCCGTGCACACGTGTAGCCCATGTGTAGGGATACACGGTCGATACACTGCACCGTGTCCACGTTACGTGTCCAGCCGTATCCAGTCACGTGTCAGAAGCACAAATCCGCACGGGTTAGCACAGTGCGCGCGACCAGTACGACCAGTACGGGGAGGAGAACTCCTCGCACACTGCACCTCTTAGCCTCAGATTTTGGGAGACGCCTGGCAGTCGTTGCCCCATCATCCTCGCCAAAAATGGCATGTCCCCGTGTCCTATGCAGTGAGATATTGTGCCCGAGTAGCAGGATAGTGCCATAAGGCTGCTGCTACATGTTCGTATCCGCGTGTGGACAGGACACGATCCTAAAATCAATGGGCAAGGACACGAATATAAATACCAACCCTAGATCTAGGAATCCAATCAAAAACAATCGCAAAAACAGTAAAAAGAATTGGTTTGGGCATTTCATCAAATACCTACACTTATACATTGACACGTGTCCGATATGGACACCAAACGGACACGAAACGACACAAATCCAATACCTACGGCTAGGGGACACCTAGGGCTTCCTATCCATGCAAAGAAAACAAAATTTGGTGGAGGGAATACGAATTTACCTATATGTGCAATTTGCATGAAAAGCTTCAAAAAGGGGGGTTTCTTCTTAATGGCCAAGTGCTCCAAATTGGTCCAAACCTGAGATTTCTCTCAATGGACATGAAATAGAGCTGGATTAGGAACTAATGCAAAAGACTAGAGTAGAAAAGGAATTAAAATGAAGAATCTAGGGATTGGGGAAGAAATGACATTACCTTCTTCTCCAAAATGTTGAAATCTCAATAAAGAGGCAATAACAATAAATGAAGAGATTATTTATAGGGGGAATAGCCCTAGGTGGCTGGTCATAAAGTGATAGTTAGGGTTAGGGTTGAGTCTAATAGGCTATGGACCTATTTGCACTAGTCATTGAACCAATTTCTAAGTATCAAGCCTATTAACCAAATCACTAAGCCTTCTATTCAAGTCTTGATTCCTATATGACTAGCTTAGGTTGACTTAAGTTAGATTAGGGTCTCACCATGCTAATCAAGTCACCTTAACTAGAGTCAATATCTAGGTTAGTCTCTTAAGTCACAACTAGTGAAAGTCAAATCAACAATCGTCAATCCATTCAATAAATCAATAATTCTAAAAAGTCAAAATGACCAAATTACCCCTAGACTAAAAATGATAAATGAAACACCCTAATCACATGGCTAGGCTCTAGATCACTATCTCTAGGGTTACACTAGCAAAACACTAAATCACAAGTCATAATTTTTAAATAGTTTTAAAATGATTAAAAATCACCAAAAATCATAATATAAAATAAATATTAATAAATAATAATTATAATTACAAAATTTTATAATTATCCTCATCTGGAAAACTGGGTGTTACAATCCTACACACCTTAGAAAAATTTTATCCTCGAAATTAAGATGATCAAACCCCCTTCTAGGTCAAACATAGTCAAGGGTCAATCACTAGTCAATTTTCTCAATATCCTAGTACTTGGTTATCAGCTGGTCAACTTCTTAGTATTTTACCTATGCTAGCTACCTAAGTGTTGGCAACTAGAGATTAGCAAAAGAAACTCCATAATAGGCTAGCTCTTAACTTTCCAATCCTATCAAGTCACCCATAACTAAGTACCTATATTTTAAGCACATAAATACCAAATACCACATATACATAAGCTCAAGAACAACTACCCATCACATATCCTAAGTATATCATCTATATATATATATCACTGATCAACCAAGGGTTAAAGTAGACTAAACTTATAAGTGACTGAACAGATGCTTAGAATTTAGGCTAAGGATGAATGGTCTGAATCATCAGTGTAGGCAAAAGAAAATGATGCTAAGGAGATTGAAATTATGAGCTAAAGGATAGGACATTTGGGTCCACTTGTATAGTCAAAGTGAAAGGGAACCTACATGGTGACTGAAACATGCCTCTAGATCAACCTGGGCTCTCCTCTCTATCTGGCTGAACTAACTACATGCAGGACAGTGGTCTGAAGAAGTGAACCAGACTGGTGTACAGGGAATGCAATAGGCAGTATACTGCAAATGAGTGCAGGCTATGTACCAATCAAATTATATTACACATATATACAAACTATATATATATTAACCCTCATCACCTCAACTCTACTCAGGGTCTAATAACACACACTTCCTACCACATGCCTATCACTCCAATGAAGGGGTCAGATACTGTAAGGTGTACTGGGACAGAACAGTAAACTGCCCTAAGGGGTGAGTGCAGACTTCTAGTATGCATGATACTAACTCTCCAGATATGCAGAATATGGTAAGGGTTGATGGTTATATTGGTGAGTCAATAATTGGGGTCTGAACTATGGTCCGGTGAAACCCATGATGCAACATGGTAGATAATGAAGGCTGAGTGCAGTGAACAATTTGTACAAGTCTGAACCAAGGGAACAAGGTATATAGTGAAGGGTCGGCACACTGCCTATAAAGGTTGATCAACATGTCAAAAATCCTATAAAACAATGACCTATAGGTACCAACCAACCCATATCCCATATGCCAATATCATCTACAACCTATCTATATAAATAGACCTCTCGGTCTTAGGTGAAACTACAACTATACTCAAGGGCAGGCTCTGGTCATGGGTGCCTCACTGGAAAATGGTAAGGAAAAATAATAATAATCATAAAGGCTGTAAGGCATACTAACATCCTATACGTAACTGGTTGATATTATAAATAACATGGAAATCACCTACACTGGATTACTATTCTAATACCAATGCTAACTATCATCCCCAGGGTACAGGCACCCCACAAGTCATTATATCATTATACTATGAAAGAACCACATATGAATAAGCTCTACAAAACTAAATATCCCTACTCCTAAGTTATTTATAGTAACAGAAGGGTATGATGTTTAAAACCTTCTCAAGATACAATCTGTTAATCATATACATCTGTCCAAAATCATGTTGTCCAGAGTCTTCATCATGCTAGTGAGCAAGGCTACGATAATCGCAGAGTCCTTGACTAAGGTACATACCTCTAGGTTCATGGTATTTAAAATTTTTGTATTGCCGCATGCGACGACGAAAACTTTAAATTCCCATACCTGAGAAATATATCCAAAATCTGACTACATGTCCTCACTATGCCAGCTAACATGACTATCGAAGATTCTAGATCCCACAACTGAGGTGACCTAGCCCATTTGACTTTCTTAGAAGAAAAACAAACATAACAAAAGAGCAACATGATAAAATTAATCAATCAACAAGGAACAGATGGAATCGGATTTCAAGGTAGTTATAAAAGACAATTGCAGGAATGGAATAGAGAAGAACGGAACTTGCAGCAAGATCTCTAATAGTCTGTGCATCATCGACTGTCCTGACGATAGCTCGCCCCTGCTAGTTTCCCCTGGTCTGCTGCTGATGCTGCATGAACCGTTGCTGCTGAGAGAAATCAAAAATGACGGGAGAAAGTCTCTGTACAGACAGAGGTGCACCTCTAATGTAGCAGAAACGCCAACCTGAGTCGACACAACAGGAGCTGCGGTCTCGAGGCCCTTATGAACAGGACGAGAGGTGGCCAGCCTCTCGATAGTATTCCTCGAACCGGAGCGATGAGATCGTGTCTCCATAACCATCATGAAGACAGATCAAAACAAAAAGTAATTTTTGAGAATGAAGCGAAAATTCAAAAGAGGACAGTTTATATTCAAGGGAAGTCATTAAGCAACAATTTAGATAAAAGAAATCTGATTAAGAGTTTTTCCTAATGTGATTGAGTACCTTCAAAATATCCTAATCCTACTACAGTCTGTAGTGATACTCTAGTTCGATTACCACTACACAAACTCGACCTGCATGGGCCACCACTAAAAACGTGTCACGACCCGCACCCTAGAGTAAGGGCACGAGAAGGGGGTACGTCCATCCTACGCCGCAGTGTCGGCGGTAAAACGCTGTCCTAGGTCACAACATCTAACAATATAATGCTAAGCAGTTTATACTCCCCGAATGGGGGTGACATAGCAGAATATAAACTCAATTATAACTAAGGAAGAATAAGCATGATATGATATAGGACTCAAATGAAATACAGATGATCAGAAGAGTCTAAGTGTCTAAGATAACATCTCAGCAAACATCCAGAATACAAGTCTCAACTACTGAATATGAAAGAATATATACAATCCAGATCCCAAATGACAGTAATAATAAAGCCTAGACTAGGGAGCCTCAGTCTCTATAGCTAATGGATCCGACTGGAAATCCAGATCACTGGTGTCATCTAGAGCTGTCCCGTAGTAGGTATCCACACAGGCCTCCTCCTCGTCCTCTGTAATATTTTCAACAGGTCCAGTCAGGACAGAAGCGAGCACAATACATCTCAATAGTTCATAGCAGGTTAGAAAATATAATCATGCAGTAAAGTAAATACAGGAACTAAAAGAAAGGACAGAATATAAACAGAGAGAGAACTGTAATAGAATATCTACTATAAGTAGAGAGCTAACAGTGGCGAGTGAGTCAGAGTACAATATAAACATGTGAATGGCATAGAAGATTCTGATGAGACACTACGGAGGTGATCAGATGAGATACTACTTGGATATTATTCACATGTCTACTTCTACTCTTCCGTACCCCCAATCAATACACAAGGATCCACCCAGGTTATGTTATGATTCCATGCAATGGCCCACAAGGGGTGATGCATGGTAGGCCTACAAATGGGTGATTCTAGGAATGCCCATAAATGGGTGATTCAAGGAAGACTCTGTGATCATGAGAGTACATGTCATAAGTGATCAACGAACCATGAAGCATAGTGATACACCACGTAAATGAAATGCACAGAACTTGTAGAATCCGATGCTCCCTGAGGAGAACATCTCAAGAAGGGATCCATATAGTACTAATCCGTGTGACCAACGTGACAGTATCAAGTAAAGTAATTTAAAGCAGGAAAATAATTCTAAACAGGATATGAAATGATCAGAGAATGTACTCGCCTGGTATCTGAGTGTCCGGATGAAATATATTGTCCGATGAGAGGTGTCTGGCTCCTAATCAGAACAGCACAAGTCACAACAAGTCTAAAATGATAACAAGATGCAATTCAATGCATTCTACATGAATCTCGGTCAATCTAGACCAAAGTCAACTCTTGGTCAACCTTGGTCAACCCTATAAGTCAAACTAGGTCAACTAGGTCTAACCAAGTCTAAACTAGTCTAAGTTAGGTCAAACAAGTCATTCTAGGTCTCTAACCAATTAACCTAGCAAGCACACACCATCACCAAGCCATACTAGTCTACCACACACAATCACAGGTGTTTTCATGTCATACACATAGGCTATCACCTAGGGATTCATAGGCCATGTGCCATAGGCTATAGGCTAAGGCTAAATTGGAGTCACACACATTTCACACATATTTCACATATTATGTATACACTACATTAATCCATTATCATAAGCATATACACCACAATATTATCAAGCACAATATTATCAAGCATATATATATATATATATATATATATATATATATATATATATATATATATATATTTACATATAGGTCATTAATGTATATATTACATATAGAGAGATGGAGAGATAAGAGGGGGTGGAAGAGTGTCAATGTGTGTGGCATACATATGTGAAAAGGGAAAAATGAGTGCGTACCAACACATGTACTACATATATATAAAGGGTATGGAAAACAAGGCACATGTATGTGTAGCAATTAGGAACCTGAAATTAGTGAATGAAATCCGTGAAGCAAATAGGGAAAAGGTCGCAGGTTTTTTTCTGAAATGTGAAAACAGTGAACAATCCCAGGAATTTAAATTCAAGAAGCAAATGTGTTATACAACCTAGAATCTAATCTCATTTCAGTTTTCTATTGAAATCCTAGGAATCACATGTGAACTCAGGTTTACTGTTAGTTCATTCCCATTTCAGGAAATCTCAGGTTTTCTTCATTCAATAAAATTCTCAACATTTCACATTTCTTAAGTTCTCAGGTTACATGTTCATGTATAAAGTTAACTGATACTCAAAATCAAACTGGAAACACATAGTTAACATTAATCCAAATCTCAGGAATCATATGATAGGTATTTTACAGTTCAATTTCTCAGGTTGTTAACTGACAGTTAACATAACTACAGTTCAAATCAAAGGCTTAACGTGAATTAAACATGGCAGCTTACATCAAAATTTCAGTTTTAAAAGGAATTTAAAGTTCAGGGTTTTAGCTCCTGAAACAGGCATCAGTATATTATAACATGAAATCAAAATCAAGAATCAATTTCAGTTTAAATAATGCAATGCCCATGTACTTCTTAGGGAATTTCGAATTCAAACATACCAACAGTTTTCAGGTTGCAAATGTGAATCAAAATCCAATTCCTAATCTATTCCCAGGTTCTAGCAGGAAATTGAGTCTCGGGTTCTAGTTTTGAGTGTGTGTGTTAGATAGGCAAACAAGAGGGAAAACCTGTGTGACAGGATGTCATATGTGTGTGTGTGTGTGTGTTAATGTGAGGGTGAAGTGAGGAAAATCTGTGAGTGTGTGAGTGAAATGGAGAACAGTTTTCAGTTTGTTTGTGTTTAGTGCTTAGGCATGTGTATATGAGTGTAAACTGTATGTGTGAGTGATAGGAGTAGATGTGTGTATAATTTAGAACCTGTGTGAGGAAATTAGGATGTGTGTGAGTGTTTAGTGAGTGAGATTTATTAGTTCTCAGTTGAACCATGACAGTTCAGTTAAGAACTAAGCAATGGGTAACCCAAAAATGCATCCAACAATCCATTTGTCAAACACCAATCTTAACCAATATGCCATTAACCTATTACATATGTAGGTGGTCTAAATTAACCATTAAATCAACACAAAATCGATTTAATTGCAAATTCAAACTCAGGAAAACAGTATCAGCTATCGGTTCCAGCCCACATTGGGAATCAAGAAATTCGACCCTAAATAATCATTAAATTTACAAATAATAGGTTGGTAATGAAGATACATAAATGATGTTGTCAAAGAGTGTCTTCGTGTCCAAGAAATGGACACGAATCGTGTCCAAACCATTACACGAACATAGACTCAAAACTGTGTACCAACAGTGTCATGCACGCGTGCATGCGTGTCAAACACATGACACAGGCTACGTGGGGACACGTGGCCGTGCACATGTGTAGCCCACGTATAGGGACACACGGTCGACACCCTGTACCGTGTCCACGTCACGTGTCCAGCCGTGTCCAGTCACGTGTCAGGAGCACAAATCCGCGCGGGTCAGTACAGTGCGCGCGACCAGTGCGACCAGTACGGGAAGGAGAAATCCTCGCACACTGCACCTCTTGGGCTCAGATTTTGGCAGACCCTTGACAGTTGTTGCCCCATCATCCTCGCCAAAAATGGCGTGTCCCCGTGTCCTATGCAGTGAGATATTGTGCCCGAGTAGCAGGACGGTGCCATAAGGCTGCTGCAGCGTGTTCGTGTCCGCGTGTGGACACGACACGATCCCAAAATCAATGGGCAAGGACACGAATACAAATACCAACCCTAGATCTAGGAATCCAATAAAAAACAATCGCAAAAATAGTAAAAAGAATTGGTTTGGGCATTTCATCAAACACCTACACTTACACATTGACACATGTCCGATACGGACACCAAACGGACACGAAACGACACAAATCCAATGCCTACGTCTAGGGGACACCTAGGGCTTCCTATCCATGCAAAGAAAATGAAATTTGGTGGAGGGAATAGGAATTTACCTATATGTGCAATTTGCATGAAAAGCTTCAAAAAGGGGGTTTCTTTTTGATGGCCAAGTGCTCCAAATTGGTCCAAACCTGAGATTTCTCTCCATGGACATAAAATAGAGCTGGATTAGGAACTAATGCAAAAGACTAGAGTGGAAAAGGAATTAAAATAAAGAATCTAGAGATTGGGGAAGAAATGACATTACCTCCTTCTCCAAAATATTGAAATCTCAATAAAGAGGCAATAACAATAAATGAAGAGATTATTTATAGAAGGAATAGCCCTAGGTGGCTGGTCATAAAGTGATAGTTAGGGTTAGGGTTGAGTCTAATAGGCTATGGACCTATTTGCACTAGTCATTGAACCAATTTCTAAGTATCAAGCCTATTAACCAAATCACTAATCCTTCTATTCAAGTCTTGATTCCTACATGACTAACTTAGGTTGACTTAAGTTAGATTAGGGTCTCACCATGCTAATCAAGTCACCTTAACTAGAGTTAACATCTAGGTTAGTCTCTTAAGTCACAACTAGTGAAAGTCAAATCAACAATCGTCAATCCATTCAATAAATCAATAATTCTAAAAAGTTAAAATGACCAAATTACCCCTAGACTAAAAATGATAAATGAAACACCCAAATCACATGGCTAGCCTCTAGATCACTATCTTTAGGGTTACACTGGCAAAACACCAAATCACAAGTCATGATTTTTAAATAGTTTAAAAATGATTAAAAATCACCAAAAATCATAATATAAAATAAATATCAATAAATAATAATTATAATTACAAAATTTTAAAATTACCCTCATCTGAAAAATTGGGTGTTACATGTTCCTGCTAAACCATTTGTGGTTGAGAATGGGAAACATAAGGCAGTTCGTTTTGACGTCCCATTGAAATCTGCTTCAAATCAAGGGGTGATGATGAAGCCCTATAAGTTTGATATTCTAGCCCAGTTAGCTAATACTTCGGCTAGACTTTCGATATTTGAGCTGCTTCGTATTTCCAAAGAAAGTCACAAAACTTTGAGTGAAGCTTTGCTACAAGCTGATTCATGCTTAGCTCAACTCAACAGTCCTGACAATATACCAATATCATGCCCACAATGTTATAGTGTGATGGAGGCAATTCCTAACATTACCTTCACACAAGAAGATATGCTGTTGAAGCATAATAAGCATGACATGCCTCTATGCTATACGGGATATATTGAATCTACTAAAATTGATAGGATTTATATCGATCTTGGGTCTTCTATTAGCATAATTCTTCAAAGTATGCTATGACCATTGAGGATCCCTACTAGTGATTTGACTTACACTAGTACCACAATAGTTGGTTTCAACTCTGGAAAGAGTAAACCACTGGGGAAGATTCGTCTAAATATTCAAATTGGCGATCTTCGAACTATGGCAACTTTTTATGTTATCAACTCAGATGTATCTTACAACATCCTCCTTGGAAGACCGTGGATACATGAGCATAATATTTTGCCTTCAACTCTCCACCAATGCTTCAAGTACGTGGATTCTCAAGGGGTTGTGAAGACTGAGTTCGCAGATATCAATCCTTTTAAGGGTGTTGAAGCATATTTCTCTGACTCAATACTCTATAAGCAGGAGCATGTGAAGGAGATATCGGATATGGTCGAAGATCGATCACATGCCGAAGATCAATCTGTCAATGAGGATCCTCCAGAAGAGCAACCATTGAAGATTAAAGTCAAAGGCCGAATCCAACCCCAACCTATCAATGATCAACCTCTGATGATCAAGGTTAAAGGAAGAACTCGGGCTTCATATGAGGAATCATCGAGTATTCCAGTCAAGAGCCAAGTTTAACCCCTTATGATCAAGGTCAAGGGACGTACTTCTCGTTCAAATAATCCAGAACCACCACTGATTATAAACCTTAACAAGCCTACGCGGAAGACGGATGATGGCCCGTTAACGATCAATCCAAAGCGTAGTCAATTTATAAATGATGTAAATATTGATCGTTCTGTACTTTCTAATATCAATAAATATTTTCCTTTGGAGTATATGGCTGTCAAATTCATTGAAAGAATGACTTTATCTTTTGATGATCAAAGTCATCATAAAAATACAGAGGAAACCTTATACATTGACTATAAAGAAAATTCCTTTCCTCCTCATGTCGATGTTAGACCTTATGCTCAAAGGTTCCTAAGATCTTGTCCCTATCTTCTTCCTGTAGCTGCTTCATCGCAAGCTTGTGTAACTTATAGACGCCACGAAGAATCTTATTTCGTGATTTCGACTAATAAGAAAAACAAGCGCCAAATTGTGTTTGGTCTGGCTAGAAATATTCCTGTTATTCAGACAGATGATCTTAAAGATAAAGATAAAGGAAGAATCCGAATTGATAAATATAGTCAACAATCTCTTAAGATTATCCAGAATATGGGATATGATTTGAAGACTATGCAAGGTCTAAATCAGGGCAAAGGTAGACGGTTACCGTTATGTGGTGATCCATTTTACCAAAAAACTCGGCATGGGTTGGGATGGGATCCGTCCCACATGTTTAAAGATGATATACAAGAAGAATTTTCTTTCAGTTCTTCACAATCCTCAGATTATGAAAAAATCCAATTCATCGAATCGGATACACCCTACATGTGATGACCATAGTTCGTATTACGTATTTTGGGATATGTGTACGTATCTGACTCGTATTGCATATCTCCTGGCTTGGTTTGGCTTGTTTGGGTTGGCTTGGTTCGGCTTGGGTTGCTTATTGGTTCATCCTGAACCAAGGGGAGAACCCTTACCTACTACCACCATCCCCATTTATTAACCCAACACTCTTTCTCTCTCCTTATTCACTATTCTTCTTCCTCACCATTACTCTCCACCTACACCCAAGAGCCCAAGGCAAGTGCAACTTGCTTCATGATGGATCTCCAGTTTTATTGTTCCATTCTCTTCTTTACATGATTATAAGCCTCTTTAGAACTTGGATTTTTTAATTTTATGGATAGATTCTTCTAGATCTACATTGTAACTTGGGGTTTCATGAGTTCATGGAGTTTTTCTTGGTTTTGATCTACTGAAACTTGTTATTTTTGAAAACTAATAGTTCCATGAGCAAGAGCACGAAATTTCGTATGAATTTAGGTTTTGATTCACCACATTTCGAGTTAAAATAAAGTTTTTATGGCCAAAATAAGTTTTCTGAATTTTTCATGTCGGCTGAGTGAAATTTTACGCAGGAAACCCTGAAATTGCGTATTTTACGCTGGATAGCATCCAGAATATAAGATTTTTCGCAGGGAACCCTGAAATTGCGTATTTTACCCTAGATAGCATCCAGAATATAAGATTTTATGCAGGAAACCCTGAAATTACGTATTTTACGCTGGGTAGCATCCAGAATGTAAGATTTTACGTAGGGAACCCTGAAATTGTGTATTTTACGCTAGATAGCATCCAGAATATAAGATTTTATGCAGGAAATCCTGAATTTGCGCATGTTATGCTGTATGGTACCCAGAATATGAGATTTTACGCTGGAACCCTCCCCTTTTGCGTATTTTACGCAGAATTGAATTTTTGGCGTAAAAAGTGCACAGAATGACAGTTTTTGCCTAGTTTAGCTATTTTCTAGCCAGAATTTCGAAAAACTTAAAACATGAAAGTTTTAGATCTTTGTTTTGTCTTTCCGAATATCTCTGGAGCACCTCATTTTGGGTTCATATGTGGAAGTTATGTTCTGTCTCCCCTGAGCCGCTTAATTCCTCCACAACTTTTGCATCCTGTTTATTTTTAGTTATTGCATATACGCTTATACCAGGTAAAATGTTAATTTTAAATATGTTCCTGACATAATGGTAACCAGTTGTGGTACACTTTTGACAAATGACATGACATAATAGTGGCCCGTCGTGGCGCACTCTTGACAGTAAATTTGACAAGATATATATCTCGAATGCTGTTGCGACGGCTAGCATGTCATGACAGAATTGAATGACCTGGACACCGTGGGCGATTGCGTTTGTACAAATAAACCAGTACTGTCTTGCATCATGTCTAGGATAGGGATCCCTGAGTACCACGGTCAGGGAAACCTACAGTAATTGACTAAGGCTAATAAACTAGAATAATTCAGTAGACATGAAGAGATTTTCAGCTACAGGCAATCCCGTTATCTAGGTACATTAAGTGGACTGGTAGCCTACTGACGAGTAGGGCACATTTCCAGCACACAGTGACGTGTTGCATTCTTCATAAACAGACATTCGACCTGGATAACCTGAATGTCTGCAGGGCTTGTGGCTGTTGGGATAATCTCATTGTATTTGCTAGTAACTAGGCCCGTGATAACCCTAGTTAGTTAAAGTATCAAGCCGTACTCTTTGCTTGGCCATGATTGATTGAATGAAGTCTAGCCCAGCTTCGACTTGTCCTAATCCTGTGCAAGATTATGACAAGACATGATTATTTATGCTTGCCTTAACAATAACGATCGGGGGTCCAGTTCTGTTCACGCAAAGGGTTATAAACCCGGTCCTTGTTTGGTTTAAGGGTTGTAACCTGGCTCCCGGAGCAGTTCTGTGTCCTCTCTTCGTTTATTGTCTTATTGCTCCCCATGACATGCTCGTCATGTTTTATTTTACTTCAATAGCATGATTATTTATACTGGCCTTAACAATAACGATCGGGGGTCCAGTTCTGTTCAGGCGAAGGGTTACAACCCCGATCCTTATTTGGTTTAAGGGTTGTATCCTGGCTCCCGGAGCAGTTCTGTGTCCTCTCTTCGCTTATTGACTTATTTCACCCTATGATCTTGCTTACCAACAAGTAGTTGAGACTGATTTCTATTCAGGTGAAGGGTTACAACCCCGGTCCTTGTTTGGTTTAAGGGTTATGACCTGGCTACTTGAATGGTTTTTTTGTACTCAATTTATTGTTGTTATCCTTATTATTATCTGTTTCGTTTACAATCATCTATTATTATTTATTTGTGGTATGCTGGTTTTAGTTCCTAAGTGAAGCCTCCTTTGTGGCACTTGCTCTTTCTAGGGTCTGACCCAGCTAGTTTTGTGTGGCCAGATATCGGAGCAGCACCAGAGGATCTACCTACCTTCCATCCAGATGGTGACCACCAGGCGTAACCTTGGCAACGAGTGGGTTTCTTTTGTCCGCCCACTTTATTATAAAATTATTCTTTTGAGACGTTTAGCCGACGAGCACGTGTTAGCTCGTATTGTACCTTTATTTACTGTCTGCCTACAAGCTGTAACATGATTGACAAATCCTAGGGTTGATCATGTATGACCAGAACTCTTACTAGTCTTGACATTTTGTACGACTAGCTTCATGATCATCTGAATATGTAATGTATGGGATGCCTTACTATTGTATATTTGGTTCTCTGACATCTTGTAACTGTTATTCCTTGCTTAAGATTGATACAATAGGCTTGTTTATGACCGTAGAAGACTGATGGCTTGTAGTTAAACCCTCATGTATCTAGACAGCCGTGGCCGTATAGCGAGGTGGTTGCACTTCAATATACGTAGCTGGCTATGTACGCCCCCGCTCTCCAGTATTCTGGTTCTGGGGCGTTATATGGTTTAAGTGGTGGCCCATGTAGGTCTTGTAAATCAAGATATGTGAGGGTTTACCGAATAGAAGTCTCAATCAGCACTCGTCCTTGATCTCTGCTTGTATCTTCTGAATCAATGTAATCTTGACCTGATCACATGCTTGTATCGTTGATCTATCCTGGTCCTTCCTTATTATTTTCTATGTCGTCTTCTTCAGCGGCATTGTTCCTGGACCTGCCGATCAGCAAGGCGGAGCACTCCCATGGACCAGCAGCAACCCAGAGATCAAGCCCAACATTCAGGAGTAGCATCTAGAGTCATGCCTACTGGAGGAGAGCCACCAGTTCAGCCCGTCCAGCCTGCAGAGCCTGATGATAGCACTTTAGTAGGTCTCATCAGGTCACTATTAGCCTTCCAGGATCGTCGAAGAGATGCCTTATACCAGACGGTGGCAGACGCTTTGACCAGAGGAGGTTATCAGGGTAATAGCGCGGCCAACAGCTTCAAGCGCTTGAACCCTCCCTTCTTCGACGGCAGTGAAGATGCGATCGCTGCAGATGCATGGCTTCAGGACACAGAGGTGATTCTAGAAGCAGCCAGGACTCCAGAGAACGAGAAGGTAGCCGTGGTGCGCCTACAGCTATTGGATCTTGCCCGCAGCTGGTGGGCGGCGCAGGCCGTTGGATTAGTGGCCCCTATTGTCTGGGCAGTATTCAGAAAGAGATTCCAAACCAAGTATTTTAATGTTGTAGCTCAGTATGATCTACAGACGAGGTTCACCAAACTGAAGCAGATGGACAGGACGGTCGATGGATATGCGGCTGAGTTCTCCAGGCTTAGTCGGTTTGCTCCCACCTTGTTGTCGACCGAGTTCGATAGAGCCCAGTGGTTCCAGCAGGGGCTCCACCTAGAGATTTTGTTGGCGGTGGAGCAGTTTGATCATCAGACCTTTGATGCAGTACTGAGGGCAGCCTGGAGGCATGAATATACCTCCCAGAGGATCGTGGAAAGGACCGAAGGTCGAAAGCGATCCCATAGCCAGATGAACCAGTCGTCAGTCCCAGCCCCGGCAGTCAGGGTTTTGACAATTGGAGCTCCGAGGCGGGCGGCCTCGGTGACGTCGGTTCAGCATTCCACCCCGACGCACCCTCAGCAGCAGAAGCAGAAGCAGTCTTTCGCAGTGGGATGTTCACACTACGGGAAGCCAGGGCATGTGGTATCAGAGTATCGCTGAGCACAAGGTTTGTGCTTGGTTTGTGGTGCCCCGGACCACAGGGTTGGGAACTGCCCGAACAGGAAGAGTTCATCGGCCTTCTCTAGTCCTTCAATTAGAGGACCAGCACCAGTCCAGCAACAGCAGCAGCAGCTACAGTACCCGTTTCCGAGGCCATTACTGACGCAGGCCCAGGCATTCCAGCAGCAGAGACCACAACAGTATGCCCAAGCCCAAGCCCTGATCCAGAGCAGGCAGAGGAATTTTCAGCAGAGGGGACCTGCACCCAGAGGGCATGGTTAAGTGCTAGCCTTGACCATAGGAGAGGAAGGAATAGCACCCGGTGAGGTAGTGGCAGGTACTATTCTCGTCAACACCTTTCCAGCTTCAGTATTATTTGATTCTGGTGCCTCGCATTCATTTATGTCTGCACGATTCACGACACGGATAGGACTGGAGCCCGAGTCATTATCAGTAAGGCTCAATATACTTACTGGTAACAATCTTGTGGGAGTAGATAGAGTATTTTCCTCGTGTCGGGTCGTAGTTAGCGGTAGAGAGTTTTCCGCTAGGTTGATAGAATTTTTGATTGCCGATTATGATGTGGTCTTAGGGATGGATTGGTTGAGGGACCAGTATGCTAGGATAGATTATCATATTGGTAGGGTTGTTTTTAGCATCCCAGGCGAGTCGAAGTTTTCTTTTTCCCGAGGCAAAGTTGAACCTTCTCCTCCCGTATTGCGGATGGCAGTAGCAGCAGTACAGTTACCCCGGATCGTCGAGGAGTTTCCAGATATTTTCCCAGAAGAGCTTCCAGGAATACTGCCAGAGCGAGAGATCGAGTTCACCATAGACTTGATCCCCGGGACCGTACCTGTGTCAAAAAGAGTCTACAGGATGGCACCGTCAGAATTAGAGATATTGTACAAAATGATTGAAGAACTCAGGACCAAGGGATTCATTCGTGCTAGTGGATCGCCTTGGGGAGCCCCGATGCTTCTTATGAAAAAGAAGGATGGTACGTCCAGATTATGTGTTGACTATCATACCTTGAACTCAGTGACAATCAAGAAAAGATATCCTCTCCTAAGGATAGATGACTTGTTTGATCAACTCAAAGGAGAAGCAGTATTCTCGAAGATAGATTTACGGTCAGGGTACCACCAGATCAGAGTCAGAGAGCAGGACATCCGAAGACGGCATTCAGATCTAGATTTGGGCATTGGGAGTTTTTTGTGATGCCATTTGGAGCAACCAATGCGCCAGCTGTATTCATGGACCTCATGAATCACATCTTTATGCCTTATTTGGATCAGTTCATGATTGTGTTCATAGACGACATCCTGGTCTATAGTAAGAGTGAAGTGGAGCATGAACAGCATCTCAGAGTTGTCCTCCGAATTCTTCGAGAACACTAGTTATATGCCAAGTTTAGTAAATACGAGTTCTGGCTCGATCGCATTTCGTACTTGGGTCATATCATCACCAGAGAAGGAGTAGAAGTGGATCCCCAGAAGATCGTGGCTATCGAAACATGGCCAGTGCCCAGCACAGTTGCAGAAGTTCGCAGTTTTCTTGGATTGGCCGGCTACTACCGGCGATTTGTTTCGGACTTTGCTCGGATTTCAGCACCACTGACGCAGTTGACCCGCAAGGATGTGCAGTTTTCTTAGACAGCAGAATGTCAGGATTCTTTTGAGAAGTTGAAGCGAGGCTTGATGACGACACCCATTCTCACACTTCCAGATGGGACCAGAGGATTCTCAGTGTATTGTGATGCTTCAGGCCGAGGTTTAGGATGTGTTTTGATGCAACATGGGAAGGTAATAGCTTATACGTCACGATAACTTCGTGATCATGAGAGAAATTGCCCAACCTACGACTTGGAGCTGGCAGCCGTGGTGTTTGCACTAAAGCTTTGGAGACACTACTTGTATGGAGATAGGGTAGAGATTTTCACCGATCACAAGAGCCTGAAGTATGTGTTCACTCAGAAGGATCTTAATATGCGTCAGAGGAGATGGCTAGAGCTGCTTGTGGATTATGATGTCAACCTGCAGTATCATCCTGGAAAAGCAAATGTTGTTGCGGATGTATTGAGCAGGAGAGCCGGAGTTTATTTTCTAACAGCGCAACCAAAGTTGTTAGCAGATCATCAGTAGATGGGTATAGAAGTTGTCCTTCCTACCAATGTGGTATTGATGGCCAGCATGCAAGTTCAGTCTAGTATAGTTAAGAGAATCAAGATAGCTCAGTCATCAGATTCTAAGCTTCAGCGGCTTAGGACAGAATGTATAGCAGGGCGAAGACAGAATTATGTATTCATGAAGACGGTACACATCGACATGGTAAGCGTCTTTGCGTACAGAGTGGAGATATCAGACAGGAGGTCATGACCGAAGCTCACAGTTCTCAGTATTCGATTCATCCCGGTGGCACGAAGATGTACCAAGATATCGGTCAGCACTTTTGGTGGAATGGCATGAAGAGGAAGATAGCTCGGTTTGTCTCTCGGTGTTTGGTTTGCCAATAAGTCAAGGCTGAACATCAGAGGCCAGCTGGACTTCTTCAGCCCTTGCCGATTCCAGAATGGAAGTGGGGGCATATGACCATGGATTTCGTGACTAGATTACCTAGGTCCCCGGCCGGTAGAGATGCTATTTGGGTTATAGTTGATCGGCTCACGAAGGTGGCTCACTTTTTCTCATTCAGAGTTGGTCAGTCAACGGCTCAGCTAGTAGAGATGCACCTCAGGCATATCGTCCGACTTCACAATGTACCAGTCAGTATCACCTCGGATAGAGATTCAAGATTTACGTCGTACTTTTGGCGTAGTCTGCAAGAGAGTTTGGGAACTCACATCCAGTTCAGCTCAGCTTATCACCCACAGACAGATGGTCAGTCGGAACGCACGATCCAGACTCTTGAGGATATGTTGAGATCTTGTACGCTCGACTTCGGCGGTTCGTAGGAAGATCACTTGCACCTGGTAGAGTTCTCGTACAACAACAGTTTTCAAGCTAGCATCCAGATGGCACCGTTCGAGGCATTGTATAGTAGGAAGTACAGATCCCCACTAGCATAGGACGATATTAGAGAAAGGACGATGCTTGGTCCCTAGTTGATCACTCAGGCAGTCGAGGTGGTCAGGAGAGTTAGAGATCTTCTTTACATTGCACAAGATCGCCAACGCCATTAGGCCGATTCTCATCGGCATCCCCTTGAATTTTCTGTCGGCGATCATGTATTCCTTAGGATCTCGCCTAACCGTGGGGTCATTCGTTTCGGCGTACGAAAAAAGCTTAGTCCTAGGTATATAGGGCCGTTCGATATCCTGGAGTGAGTAGGAGATGTGTCCTATTGTCTCGCTCTTCCACCGTCACTGAGTGGGGTGCATGACGTGATCCATGTATCCCAACTACGACGGAATATCCTGGACCCGAGCCATATCCTGGATCATCCTGAACCAAGGAGAGAACCCTTACCTACCACCACCATCCCCATTTATTAATCCAACACTCTTTCTCTCTCCTCATTCACTCTTCTTCTTCCTCACCATTACTCTCCACCTACACCCAAGTGCCCTAGGCAAGTGCAACTTGCTTCATGATAGATCTCAAGTTTTATTGTTCCATTCTCTTCTTTACATGATTATAAGCCTCTTTAGAACTTGGAGTTTTTAATTTTATGGATAGATTCTTCTAGATCTACGTTGTAACTTGGGATTTCATGAGTTCATAGAGTTTTTCTTAGTTTTGATCTACTAAAACTTATTATTTTCGAAAACTAATAGTTCTATGAGCAAGAATACGAAATTTCGTATGAATTTGGTTTTTGATTCACCTCATTTCGAGTTAAAATAAAGTTTTTATGGCCAAAATAAGTTTTCTAAATTTTTCATGTCGGCTGAGTGAAATTTTACGCAGGGAACCCTGAAATTGCGTATTTTACGCTGGATAGCATCCAGAATGTAAAATTTTACACAGAAAATCCTGAAATTGCGTATTTTACGCTGGATAGCATCCAAAATGTAAGATTTTACGCAGAAAACCCTGAAATTGCGTATTTTACGCTGGAAAGCATCCAGAATGTAAGATTTTACACAGGGAACCCTGAAATTGCGTATTTTACGCTGGATAGCATCCAGAATGTAAGATTTTACGCAGAGAATCCTGAATTTGTGTATTTTATGCTGGATAGTACCCAGAATGTGAAATTTTACGCTGGAACCCTCCCATTTTACGTATTTTACGTAGAATTGAATTTTTGGCGTAAAAAGTGCACAGAATTACTATTTTTGCCTAGTTTAGCTATTTTCTGAATATCTCTAGAACACCTCATTTTGGGTTCGTATGTGGAAGTTATGCCCCGTCTCCCCTGAGCCATATGATTCCTCCACAACTCTTGCACCATGTTTATATTTAGTTATTGCATATACGCTTATACCGGGTTAAATGTTAATTTTAAATATGTTCCATGACATAATGGTGACCAGTTGTGGTGCACTTTCGACAAATGACATAACATGATAGTGGCCCGTCGTGGCACACACTTGACAGTGAATTTGACATAATATATATCTTGAATGCTATTGCGATGGCTAGCATGTCATGACAGAATTGAATGACCTAGACACCGTGGGCGATTGCGTTTGTACAAATAAACCAGTACTGCCTTGTATCATGTCTAGGATAGGGATCCCTGAGTACCATGGTCAGGGATACCTGCAGTAATTGACTAAGGCTAATAAACTAGAATAATTCAGTAGACATGAAGAGATTTTTAGCTACAGGCAATCCCGTTATCTGGGCACATTAAGTGGACTGGTAGCCTACCGACGAGTAGGGCACATTTCCAGTACACAGACACCTGTTGCATTATTCATAAACAGACATTCGACCTGGATAACCGGATGGTCTGCAGGGTTTGTGGCTGTTGGGATAATCTCATTGCATTTGCTAGTAACTAGGCCTGTGATAACCCTAGTTAGTTAAAGTATCAAGCCGTACACTTTGTTTGGCCGTGATTGATTGAATGAAGTCTAGCCCAGCTTTGACTTGTCCTGATCATGTGCAAGATTATGACAAGACAAGATTATTTATGCTTGCCTTAACAATAACGATCGGGAGTCCACTTCTGTTCAGGCAAAGGGTTACAACCCCAGTCCTTGTTTAGTTTAAGGGTTGTAACCTGGCTCCCGGAGCAGTTATGTGTCCTCTCTTCGTTTATTGTCTTATTGCTCCCCATGACATGCTCATCATGTTTTATTTTACTTCAATAGCATGATTATTTATACTGGCCTTAACAATAACGATCGGGGGTCCAGTTCTGTTCAGGCGAAGGATTACAACCTCGGTCCTTGTTTGGTTTAAGGGTTGTAACCTGGCTTCCGGAGCAGTTTTGTGTTATCTCTTCGCTTATTGACTTATTTCACCCTGTGATCTTGCTTACCAACAAGTAGTTGAGACGGATTTCTATTCAGGTGAAGGGTTATAACCCCGGTCCTTGTTTGGTTTAAGGGTTGTGACCTAGCTACTTGAATGGTTTTCTCGTACTCAATTTATTGTTGTTATCCTTATTATTATCTGTTTTGTTTGTAATCATCTATTATTATTCATTTGTGGTATGCTGGTTTTAGTTCCTAAGTGAAGCCTCCTTTGTGGCACTTGCTCTTTCTGGGGTCTGACCCAGCTGGTTTTGTGTGGCCAGATATCGGAGCAGCACCAGAGGATCTACCTACCTTCCAGCTAGATGGTGACCACTAGGCGTAACCCTGGCAACGAGTGGGTTTCTTTTGTCCTTCCACTTTATTGTAAAATTATTCTTTTGAGGCGTTTATCCGGCGAGCACGTGTTAGTTCGTATTGTACCTTTATTTACTGTCTGCCTACGGGCTGTAACATAATTGAAAAATCCTAGGGTGGATCATGTATGACCAGCACTCTTGCTAGTCTTGACATTTTGTACGACTAGCTTCATGAACATCCGAATATATAATGTATGGGATGCCTTACTATTGTATATTTAGTGCTCTGACATCTTGTAACTGTTATTCCTTGCTTAAGATTGAGACAATAGGCTTGTTTATGACCATAGAAGACTGATGGCTTGTAGTTAAACCCTCATGTATGTAGACAGCCATGACCGTATAATGAGGTGGATTGCACTTCAATATATGTAGTTGGCTATGTACGCCCCCGTTCTCCAATATTCTGGTTCTGGGACGTTACACTACATGTGCAAGGAAGATATTAAAGAAGAATGTTCTTCCAGTTTTTTACAATCCTCATATTCTAAGAGAGACTATTATGATGAACCTAAGTGTATTTTCTCAGTTAACATGGTTCAAACCGATGGTGAATCGAAACTATTTGAGAATGACCCTTGGGCACAACAAATGGACACTCAATGGGAGCTTCGTTTTGAACAACGACAACCACCTACAGAGGATGAAATCATCCAGATTGACGTCGGAGACGGAATTACATCCAAGCCGATATTCATCAGTAAAAATCTTTCTGCAGATGAAAAGGAAGAGTTGATACAGCTGATTAAAGAATATATCAATATCTTTGCATGGAGTTATGAGGATATACCGGGTTTAGATCCTAAAGTAGCTACTCATAAACTCAATATTCTTCCTAATGCCAAGCCTGTGAAACAACAGCAGCGACATTTTAGACCAGATATGATGGACGTAATTGAAGCAGAAGTCAAAAAGCTGATCACATAGTTTTCTTCGTGAAGAACAACACCCAGATTGGGTTGCCAATATTGTTCCTGTTATGAAGAAGAATGGAAAAGTCCGAGTTTACATAAATTTTTGAGATCTTAATGCAGCTTGTCCAAAAGATGAATTTCTACTTCTGATTACCGATGTCATGATAGACAACACATGTGGTTTTGAACGCATGTCTTTCATGGATGGATTTTCAGGATACAATCAAATTAAGATGCATCCAGGAGACGAAAACCATACCGCTTTTCGTACACCCCTTAGAGTTTACTGCTATACGGTTATGCCGTTCGGTCTGAAAAATGCCGGTGCTACGTATCAACGGGCTATGAGCAACATTTTTCAAGAATATCTACGAAAAATAGTTGAATGTTATGTAGATGATATTGGTGTCAAAATTCGATCAAAAGATGATCATATTCAAGACTTGAAGACGGTATTTGAGTTGATGCGCCAACATCAACTAAAGATGAATCCTCCTAAGTCTTTCTTAGGGGTGTCCGGTGGCAAGTTTTTGGGATTTGTCATCACTTCTCAGGGTATCCATGTTGATCCTGACAAAATCAAAGCAATTCTTGAAATGCGTCCTCCACGCAATCTAAAAGAGCTACGTGGCTTCCAAGGTCGTATTGCTTATATAAGGAGATTTATATCCAATCTTTTTGGGAGATGCCAACCTTTCTCCCGTCTATGAAAGAAAGGTGTATCATTTGTTTGGGATGAAGCGTGTCAGAAATCTTTTAATGACATCAAGCAATACCTAACACATCCACCGATTTTGGTACCCCCATTAGTGGGAAGACCATTTTTACTCTATGTTCGGTCCTTGGATCATTCACTTGGTGCTCTTCTTGCACAGAAAAGTGACAAAGGTCATGAACAGGCAATTTATTATCTTAGCCGAATGATGGTCGGAGCTGAACACAGGTATACTCCTGTGGAGAAAGAATGTTTGGCCTTGGTTTTTGCTGTTCAAACGACACGACATTATGTGTCAGGACTGTCACGCCCCAGAACCAGAATACTGGAGAGCGGCGGCGTACATAGCCAGCTACGTATAATGGAATGGAATCCACACCGCTATACGGTCACGGCTGTCTAGATATGTGAGGGTTTCACTACAATCAATCAGTCTCTTAAGGTCATAAAATAGCCTATTGTCTCAATCTCAACCAACTAATAATAGTTACAAGATGTCAGACCACCAAATACACAATAGTAAGGCATCCCATACATTACATATTCGAAATGATCATGAAGCTAGTCGTTACAAAATGTGAGGACTAGCAAGAGTACAGTCATACATGATCAACCCTCGGGGCTTGTCAATCATGTTACAGCCCGTAGGCAGACAATAAGTAAAAGCTGCAATCGAGCTAATACTTGCTCGTCGGCTAAACGCCTCAAAAGAATAATTTACAATATTATAGTGGAAGAACAAAAGAAACCCACTCGATGCCCTGGTTACGCCTGGTGACCACCATCGGACTGGAAAGCAGGAAGATCCTTCGGTACTGCTCCGGTATCTGGCCATACAAAACCAGCTGGGTCAGCCCCAGAAAGAGCAAGTGCCACAAAGGAGGCTTCACTTAAGGACTAAAACCAACAAATCATTATCATTCAACATGTAAGAAAACAATAAGTAACACAGATTGAGGTTTGTGCACTACCGATGCACTTGTCCCAATCAGAGAAAATAATTAAGAGGAGCATTATTGACATAAGACAGCTGGAGAATCATGCTAAATAAAATATAGCTGGGTAATATATGAAGAGAAGACGAAGGTACTATTCCAGAAGCCAGGTTACAATCCTTAAACCAAACAAGGACCGAGATTGTAACCCTTCGCCTGAACAGAACTTAGTCTCTGATCATTTATTGCTAAAGGTGACAATCATTAAGGTGAAAAGGAGAGAGTACAATGATAAAAGTGACAATGAAGAGTGCAATACGCTAGAGTGACAATAGAGTACAATCGTTATAGTAACAATCTGGAGTGACAATCATTTAATCATTCTGGTACAATCTTGCAATCAATCACTTCTAGACAATACTATACTGGACTAGACTCCATCGAAACAATCACGGCCAATCATTGCCTACGGCTTTCTACATTAACTAACTAGGGTTATCACAATCCTAGTTACTAGCAAGATGCAATGAGATGCTCTAAGTAGTCACAGGCCCTGCAGCTACCCAGGTTATCCAAGCGAACATTATAGTGACAATTTAGAGAGTTCAATCATTAAAGTAACAATCTGGAGGGTACAATACACTAGAGTGACAATGGAGAGTGCAATACACTAGAGTGACAATAGAGTTCAATCATTAAAGTGACAATGGAGGGTGCCCCACACGACAGTGGGCTGGAAATGTGCCCTACTCATCGGCAGGCTACAAGTCCAAATATTTGTAGCCAAAATAACGGGGTCGCCTGTAACTGGGGAACATCTCTTCATGACTAGTGAATTAATATAGTTATTAACCTTAGTTTATTTCAATATGTACCCCTGACCGTGGTACTCAGGGATCCATGCCCTAGACATGATGCAAGACACACTGGTTCATTTATCAATACATTCACAAGTCACCCACGGTGTCCAGGTCAATATTACATTATCATGTCAATAGAGACATCGCAACGGCGCTCAATAAACTATGCCATTCACTTATCTGGAGTGCACCACCACGGGTCACTATCAAGTTGCTCACAGAATTCAATACATCAACCATGCTATGCTCACATCGTACTCATATCAATGTCGTGTCAAAAGGCGTAAGGATATAAACAGGAAATATCATGCACTAAAAGAAGATGAAATAAAACATAATGCAAATAAGTGCCAAGACTAGACTGCGCTGGGCAGCCAGGGTTGGATTGCGCATGGGGTTCAGAGGAACAGGTTGCGCCAGGGTTGGATTGTGCCGGAGCCAAGCGCGCTGGAGTCGAACTGCGCCAGAGCCAAGTGCGCTAGGTTGGATTGCGCGAGGGTCAGATTGCGCTGGATCCAAGCGCAGGGATCAGGTTGTGCAGGAGGGTGCGCGGTTCGGCCCAGAGGGCCGAACGCGGGTCAGCCCAGCGCTAAGGAGCGCTGTCCGAGAGGGTGGTTGCGCAGTTTAGCCCAGGGGGCCGAGCGCAAGTCAATCCTGTGCTAAAAAGTGCAGGCCGAGGGGGGTCTTCTTCTCCAGGCCGAGAGGAAACTCTCAAGAACCCTAAAATTCCAATCTTCATATCTTGACCAAAACAAAACCAAATTTGGATTTTCAAGGTTCTAACTTGTGTAAAATTAAATTCTCTTCCACATGGAACAACCAAAACATGAAAATGAACAAGTTTTATAGATCAAAACCACCAAAATCCAAAAATACTTCAATCCTAGATCTACAAAATTCTAAGCTCCAAATGGAGAAAACCCAAGTTCTAATGTTGCTTAAAATGAGCTAATAAAGCAATTAGACAAATAAAAATGTAGCCCTCAAGTGATAGCAAGATGCAACTTGCCTAGGTTGGTGGGGTGTTAATGGTGGAGAGGAAAGAGTAATGAGGAAGAAGATGAAGAAAATAAATGAGAAGAGAGAGAGGGAAAATTGATATTTGTGGTAGGGTGGTGGTTCTCCATGTCAACCCAAAATAAACTAAGCCAAGATAAACCAAGGTGAACCAAGTCAAGGCCAATAAACCCTTTCTCTAGCAATTTAAACCAAATGAATCATAAAATAAACCAAGCCTCACTAATCCAAAAATAAACCAATGAACCACTAAAACCAATTGAACTATCAATGCCAATAAAACCAAGCCAATACAAAATAAACCAAGATAACTAATCATGACTAAATAAAATATGGGTCCAAAACACGTATACGTATACTAAATACGTATCACGAATTTGGGACATTACATCCTACCCACCTTAAAAAAATTTCGTCCTCAGAATTTAATCAAGAGACTAGAGATGTAAGGGAAAGCTATTTTATCATAGGCAATCTACTACTACCAATCAATCATACAATCATTCATGCAAGCAAGGATTCGAAACGTAAGGCATAAGAAAGATATTACACCTTACGAGTCAAACCAGCCGGGATGACCTGATCAGATATCATCTTCATGCTCCCAAGTTTGACTCTTCCAAAGAGGGATGACTCTAAGCAACACGGACTGAACTGATAGTCTTGCGCTTGAGGTCTCTCTCTTTGGTCAAACATGGACACGGGCCTCTCCTCATACGAAAAGGTTGGTACCAATTACCAGTTTCGAATGACCTAGGATATGGCTCGGGTCCGGGATGTACCGTTGTAATTAGGATACATGAAATACGTCATGCACCCCACATAATGACGGTAGAAAAACAAGATGAGAGGACACATATACCTCTCGGCCAATTCTGAACCTGATCCTGGGCTAGGACAAACTGCTGCAGGTTCTGTTGCTGGAAAGTCTGGGCCTGAGTCGGCAATGGCCTCGAGAACAGGAGCTGCTGTGGTTGGTGAACTGGAGCTGGTTCTGGTGCTGGTGCTGGTCCCCTAACCGAGGGACTAGATACTATCAAGGCTGAATCAACTATGAATAGGCAGGACCCCACCCTATGGTCCGATGCTCCACACAATAAACACAATCCCATTGCCTTGCGACACTCCGCTACCACATGTCCAGGCTTCCCACAATAAGAACAGTCCACGGCGGAAGACTGCGGTTGCTTCTGTTTCTGCTGAGAGTACGTCAGGGTTGAGTACTGGTCCGACGTAACTGAAGCTGCTCGCCTCGGAGCTCCAATAGTTAAAGTCCTAGCTGCTGGGGGTGGTGCCGAAGACTGGTTCATTTGACTATAGGACCGCTTTCGACCTCCGATCCTGTCCACTATTCTCTGGGAGGTATACTCGTGCCTCCTCGCTGCTCGCAACACCGCATCATAGGTTTGATGCTCGAACTGTTCTACTGCCAATATAATCTCCAGGTGGAGTCCCTGTTGGAACCTCTGTGCTCTGTCAAACTCGGTTGCCACCAAGGTGGGAGCAAACCGACTGAGTCTGGAAAACTTGGCCGCATAACCGTCGACCGTCCTCCCCATCTGCTTAAGATTACTGAACCTGGTCTGCAAGTCATATCGAGCCACTGCATCATAATACTTGATCTGGAACTTCTCGATGAACACTACCCAGGAGACAGGTGTTGCCAATCCTACTGCTTGTGCGGCCCACCAACTGCGGGCTAGATCCAATAACTGTAGGCGCACCACAGCCACCTTCTCGTCTTCTGGAGTCTTCGCGGCTTCAAGAATTATCTCTGTATCCTGTAGCCAAGCATCGGCAGCAATGGCATCCTCGTTGCCATCGAAGAATGAAGGGTTCAGGCGCTTGAAACTGTTGACCGTACTGTTCCCTCGATGACCACTTCCACTCATAGCATCTTGTACTACTTGGTGCAGGGCATCTCCCCGACGATCTTGGGACGCAAGCAACTCACGGATGAGTCCTACCAAGTCTCCAGCCTCTGACCCTGCTGGCTGGACGGGCTGAATTGGTGGTACTGGTTCTCTAGGAGGTACGGCTAGGGAGGCTACTGCTGAGGACTGAGCTCCTTCTAGCTGATCAACAGGAACGATGTCACTGAAGCAATGACATCAGGGATGTTAAAGAAGGACTAGGATAGATCAATGATGCAAGTATGTTATCAAGTCAGGGATTCAAGGAGATATGAAGATACGAGTGGAGATCAAAGAAGAGTACAGATTGAGACATCTATCCGGTAAACCCTCACATATCTTGATTAACAAGACCTGCATGGGCCACCACTTAAACCATGTCACGCCCAGAACCAGAATACTGGAGAGCGGGGGCGTACATAGCCAGCTACGTATAACGGAATGGAATCTACATCGCTATACGGTCACGACTGTCTAGATATGTGAGAGTTTCACTACAATCCATCAGTCTCATAAGGTCATAAAATAGCCTATTGTCTCAATCTCAACCAACTAATAATAGTTACAAGATGTCAGACCACCAAATACACAATAGTAAGGCGTCCCATACATTACATATTCGGAATGATCATGAAGCTAGTCGTTACAAAATGTGAGGACTAGCAAGAGTTCAGTCATACATGATCAACCCCCGGGGCTTGTCAATCATGTTACAGCCCGTAGGCAGATAATAAGTAAAAGCTGCAATCGAGCTAACACTTGCTCGTCGGCTAAACGCCTCAAAAGAATAATTTATAATATTATAGTGGGAGAACAAAAGAAACCCACTTGATGTCCTGGTTACGCCTGGTGACCACCATCCGGCTGGAAAGCAGGAAGTTCCTTCGGTGCTGCTCCGGTATCTGGCCATACAAAACCAGCTGGGTCAGACCCCAGAAAGAGCAAGTGCCACAAAGGAGGCTTCACTTAAGGACTAAAACCAACAAATCATTAGCATTCAACATGTAAGAAAATAATAAGTAACACAGATTGAGGTTTGTGCACTACCGATGCACTTGTCCCAATCAGAGAAAATAATTAAGAGGAGCATTATTGACATAAGACAGCTGGAGAATCATGCTAAATAAAATATAGCTGGGCAATATATGAAGAGAAGACGAAGGTACTATTCCAGAAGCCAGGTTACAATCCTTAAACCAAACAAGGACCGAGATTGTAACCCTTCGCCATCAGTGCCGTTGCTCGATACCTTTCCGGTGACTTAGTTCTTCCGATTGTTCATCTTCTTCAAGCAGTTTTCTTCATCATCCTCATATGGTCTAAGAAACAAAGTGATCGCCCTCATATCAGACTTTCCATAACAATTTGTACTTTGGTACTTTTTCTCGTTTTATTTCAAAAGCCAATTTTTAGGCAATTTGTTAAGTGAAACATCTGCATGTCCAACAGGATACGTCCTCGACATGCAGACATGGTCTTCCCAAACACGACACTTCTGCAACTAATTTTGTGTTTAATGTTAGGGTATAATGTGAAGATCGTTCAAAGTTGTGTGTACTAACGATTTTTTTGTATGAGCTATTTCGTGTTCTGCTGAATTTTTTTGAAAACTTCCAATATTTCTTTGTCAATTTTAGGGTATTTGAATACTAGTTTCATGTTCTACTGATATTTTTGAATCACTTTAAAGATTTTTCATTTTTCCATTTTGGTTGATAAACTTCCAAAGTTCCCTTTTTTCTCCAATTTCTCATTTTGTTTGTAGAACAACTATAAATCTTGTGTAATGTTTATCTAGTTTCTCCTTTTTTTCCAGGAATATAACATATGGGCTGGATGATGTTTTGGTGTAATTTGGATAGGTTCCAGTCAGGTTAGGACCAAGTCAGGTCTTAATATAATTTTGGTATGATCACATTCATAATTACTGTAAAGACTGTTAGACCAAATATATAATAATTTGTAGTCAACTTTTATAATTTTTGTTCAACATAAAAGAACTATAGTTACTGGAGGTTGAAATAAGTTATATGCTTCTAGTTAAATCATGTACTGTGAAATTCAATTCTAATCATCCTTCTCATCCAACAGTAAACTATAGCTCTTGAAATATACAATCATGCTTCTAACATGTACTGTAAAAGTCAATTATAATCATGCTTCTAGTAAAATCATGTACTTCCTTAGCTATTGAAATATACAATCAAGAGGCATACCCAACCATTAGCTCGATGTATTACGTATCTAAATATGAATTATGCAGATATTTGCCGTATCTTAATGCAATATACAAATTATAACTAAATGTGAGAACCAAAACTGCAACACTATTTTGATGAACATGTATAATCTGCTAATACCCAATAACCTATTTTGATATGCTATGAAACATCAAGCTAGGAATGTTCACCTAAAAATACAATTTTTAATTAGGTTTTCTTGTTGACAAGATACATGTATGAATTTCGTGTCAATATAACTTGTTCATTTGAATATGCTTTCCTGACTTATTATGAATGTGTATATTTTTATTTGGGTGAGATAATTTAAAAAGTTGATATAGATAAGTGCTGGTTGGATAACGTGATTGGAATTTATTCAAGAAATTGGTCAACTCTTTTCGTGTTCAAAGTTATGAAAGAATTTGAAAATATTCCAATTGTGTTCTACTGATTTTTTTTGTATTCTATTTTGTCTTCTATTTTTTTTGAAAAACTTCCAAAAAAAATTGGTATTTGAATACTGATTTTGTGTTCTACTAGTGTTTTTGAAAACCCTCCAAAGATTTGCAATTTTTCAATTTTTTGATGAACTTCCAAAGTTTCCTTTTTTTCATTTTTTTATTTTGGTTGTAGAACAATAATACGTCTTGTGTATTTCTATTATAGTTTCTCCTTTTCTTCAAGAATATAACATTTGTGAATTCTCCTTTTCTTCAAGAATATAATTTCATTCATTGTCATGTCTAACATAATTTTATGAAAAAGTCTAATCGAATTGGATAATATTGACTTGTAACTGTCTTGGACTGTTCTGACCCGAAACAATTGCACATGCACTAAGCTAATCAGATATGATCAGATTGTTAATATTGAAAGTATATTGGAGACTTATAGACTATTGATTTATTTATACTTCCCATGGTAATTTTAGATATTACAACTCATTATACATATTCACCCACTACTGCAAGTGATCTCTTGTAACAGTTTTTTCCCCAATATTTTGTATCATGGTATAGTAGTTCGTTTTCATTTCAACTCATGTTCTCATGCTTGTATTGATTGGCGTTGGTGAGGGAGTGATTGTTGGATGGAGAGTACTTTTGTGGGATGACCACTAGTAACTGCTTGAATAAAATCGTTTGCATGTTGGCATTTTTATGTCCAAAAATGTATATACTAGACATGCAACATACCGCTAGTATACTGGTCGTTTTAGTATAAATTGGTTCTGATGCACACTAGCGTATCTTGACTGCGGAATAAATCTTGATTGCCAGAATGACGTGGTACTTTCTTGAATGATTACTAGCACTTTTATTTATGGATTTTTAACTTTCTAGACATGTACATGAATATTATGACTCATGATTGAACCGATGATCACTAGTTCATTCTTATCTCGATAGTTATAGAAGTCCATGGTTTGCTGTACGAGTTAAATGAACTTAGGGTAATTACTTAGTTTGATAACATAGATGCATTGGGAGGGAAGTACCTAGTTGTTGGAGTAGGTGGGGTTCCCAACCTATGTGGAGAAGACCCAGGAGTGCGACGAGCGCCATCTGTGTGTCAGAGAAGCTCGGGGAGGTGACGAGGCCAGTCGAAGAAGACGGAGAACCTCGGGAGCTGCCAGAGGAGCTGTTGGAGAGGGGGGACAGAGTTCGGACCGAACTCTGCCCCAGGGGAAGTTCTGGCCGAACTCTGCCTCCCTGTTCCAGAACTGTTCTGTTGCCAGAACACAGAGTTTTGGCCGAACTCTGTGCCAGGACAGAGTTCTGGCCGAACTCTGTGTGTCAGGGCTGAAGCATTTTTCAGGGTGATTTAATCACCGTTGGATCGTATCCTACGGTCCAGGTTTTGCTGCTGATTAGGGAATTTATACATGGTTATTCCTAACCCTAATCATAACAACACAACATTGAAGAACAAGAGAAAGAAAAGAGGCAAGAGTGCCATTGCAACTTTGGGAGAGAAGAAGGAGGATTGAAGGCCATTTTCGAAGGAGGATCGTGTTCGGGTAATATCTACTCGTCGTCCTTGTTCTTCGTAGCCTTGTAATTATTATTCTTGCTTCTAAGTGTTGTGGGGATCCGATTTGGATCAGAAGAAGTTTGTAGAGGGTGTACTCTTTTATTTTATTAGTGAAGGTTTCTCCGGATTGGACTCTAATTGTCCCGTGGTTTTTTCTACAAGGGTTTTCTACGTCAAAAATTATTTGTGTCTGCGTGGTTTGTTTTGGTATTTTGGTTCGTACGTTGTATTGCTCGATTCTCTCGCAGGTACTCTCTAGTTTGGGAAAAGATTTTCGCGTTTCTTTCCCAACAAAGTGGTATCAGAGCCAGGTTGTGGAATTCAGAAGGGTGTCAGGAGTTGACAGGAAAACTAGAAAGGAGATATGGAAGCAAAGCCGGTGCGCATGGTGAACCTGAACGGCACCAACTATCACTATTGGCGGAGCAAGATAAAAGATTTGATGTTTGTCAAGAAGCTGCATCTGCCCGTATTTGCATCCGAGAAGCCCAGTGAAAAATTCGAGGAGAACTAAAAATTCGAGCATATACAGGTGTGTGGATATATCAGGCAGTTTGTTGACGAGAACGTGTACAACCACGTTGTCAATATCGAGCACGCGAAGATGTTATGGGATAAGCTAGAATCTTTGTACGCGAAGAAGACCAGGGTAAACAAGTTGTTTAGATTCGGACGATGATGGGTCTGCGGTACAAAGATGGGGCATCTATTACGGATCACTTGAGTGATTTCCAAGGCATGGTTGACCAGCTATCTTCAATGGGATTCAAGTTCAACGACAAAGTTCAGGGACTATGGCTGCTGTGTACATTGCCAGACTCGTGGGAGACCGTACGAGTATCTGTGATCGCTTCTGCTCCAGAAGGTGTGGTCAGTCTGGACTTTGCCAAGAGCGGGGTACTGAATGAAAAGATGCGAAGATGTTCTCAGGGCACTTCATCCACATCCCACCACTCAGAGGCATTGGTTCCAGAGAGCCGCAGAAGGAGCAAAAGCAGGGGTCCAGGTGGTGGCAGAGACAAGAGCAGGAGGAAGTCCAAGGGTCGTTACGAGGACTCGGAGTGTTACCATTGTGGCAGGAAGGGCCACATCAAGCGAAACTATTTCGTTTGGAAGAGAAAGAAGAAGGGCGACAAGGGGAAGCAAGATAAAAATATTACAGCGGCAGCCTCGATAGATGGAGGCGATGTGATCGTTGTAGGTGATGAGGTTTTTACAAACCTCGCCTGCGATGATAATTCTTGGCTGGTGGACTCAGGGGCTTCAGCGCATGTATCTCACAACAGGACACTATTTGCCACTTACACAACAGGCGACTGTGGAGTGTTGAAGATGGACAATGGAGATGTGTCGAAGGCGGTTGTCGTTGGAGATATGCATTTGAGAACGAAGACGGTTGTAGTTCTTGTTCTTAAAGATGTTCATCATGTCCCTGATATCCGTTTCAACCTGGTATCGGTTGGAAGGCTGGATGACGAGGGATTCTTCAGTCTTTTCGAAAATAGTCAGTGGAACCTTTCTAGAGGTTCGATGGTGATTGCCAGAGGAAGTAAGAAGTCCGATCTCTACTATATGGAGGGGAGCGCACAGGGGGCACAAAAGGTAAAAGCAGTCAGTGATGCGTCTACCGAGTTATGGCACAGGCGGCTCGGCTATATCAGCGAGAAGGGGATAAGCTACTTGGTGAACAGGAAGGTGATTCCAGGGCTCAAGTCTACAAAGTTGGAGAAGTGCACGCACTGCTTAGATGGAAAGCAAAATAGGGTGCCTTTCCAAAGTCACCCAATTTTAAGGAAGCCGACGTTGCTCGAGTTGATTCACTCGGATGTCTGCGGTCCTATGAAGGTAAAATCTATTGGTGGTGCTTTTTACTTTGTAACTTTTATTGATGACTGTTCTATGAAGGTTTGGGTCTATGCCTTAAAGACCAAGGATCAGGTGCTTCCTACTTTCAAAGAGTTTTAGGCCTCTGTTGAAAGAGAGACGGGCAAGAAGTTATTCTGTGTTCGGTCTGACAACGGCAACGAATACATCGGTTTGATGCTTATTGCAGATAGCAGGGGATACGACACTAGAAGACTCCGCCCAAGACATCGGTCCCTTTGTAGCAGAGCACATGAACTGGACACTGATGGAAAGGGTACGGTGTTTACTGTCAGAAGCAAACTTGTCGGGCAGTTATTGGGATGAGGCTCTTCTCACAGCTGTTTATGTTATTAATTTATCTCCTAATGCTCCTTTGCAGGGTGATGTGCCTGACAAAGTATAGTACGGTAAAGAGCCGTCATACAATCACCTGCGAGTGTTTGGCTGTAAGGCCTTCGTGTATGTACCGAAAGACGAGAGGTCCAAACTTGAGCCGAAGACGAGGCGATACATCTTTATCGGCTACGGCCGGGATGAGTTTAGATATAGACTCTACGACCGGTGGGAAGAAAGCTCTACAGAAGCAAGGACGTGGTATTCGTCAAGTATCAGACCATGACCAACACTCAGGATTCCGAGACGCCTTCTGAGGCTGAGTAATTGCCTGAGTTAGATTCATTTTGCTTCGAGCAGTTTCCAGAGGACATCGCAGAGGATCCAATTATGGAGGAGCCAGTACATGGAGTTGCTCTCAACCTTGATCATCAGCCTGCTGATGGTGGTCAGGGTGTCCCTCAGAAGGATGAGCATGTCGGGGAGGCAGTTCATGAAGAGGAGGAGGCTGTTGGTATACAGCCAGCACCAATGGCTCCATTGAGAAGGAGCGATAGAGAGCGTCGACCATCTACGAGATACTCACCGGGTGAGTATGTGCTATTGACTGACGGAGAAGAGCCCGAAAGCTTTGCAGAGGCTATGGAAGATGAACACAGGCAGGAGTAGATGGAGGCTATGCAGGAGGAGATGAGTTCCTTACACGCCAATTCTACTTATGAGCTGGTACGGTTGCCAAAGGGCAAGAAGGCTTTGAAGAATCGATGGGTGTTTAAAGTAAAGTAGACGGATGATGCTACTCGCCCTCGATACAAAGCGAGGCTGGTAGTTAAAGGCTATGGTCAGCAGAAAGGCATAGATTATGATAAGATCTTTTTGCCTGTCGTCAAGCATTCATCTATTCGGGTGGTGCTAGCATTGGCAGACAGTCTCGACTTGGAGGTCGAGCAGATGGACATGAAGACGGCATTCCTCCACGGTGATCTTGAGGAGGAGTTATACATGGAGTAGCCAGAGGAATTCTGTGAGAAGGGCATGTCACATTTGGTCTGTCGGTTGAGGAAGAACTTGTATCGTCTGAAGCAGGCTCCGAGGCAGTGGTACAGAAAGTTCGAGTCGTTTATGGGGGAGCATGGTTATTCACGGACGACGTCAGATCACTGTGTATTTGTGAGATATTTTATCGATGATGATTTTATTATTTTATTGCCCTATGTAGATGATAGGCTATTAGTGGGTCGGAATGTCACTGGGATAGCGGAGTTGAAGCGCCAACTGGGCGCGGCCTTCTCTATGAAGGATTTGGGCACAGCGAAGACTATTCTTGGGATGGAGATCAGCCGAGAGAGAGAGTCCAAGCTGCTACACTTATCCCAAAAGAAGTACATTTATCGGGTACTTCAGCGTTTCGGGATGGACGGGTCGAAGAAAGTGAGTTGCCCCCTTGCGGCCCACTTTAAGTTTACTAAGGAGCAGTGTCCATCTACCGAGGACGAAAAGAAAGATATAGAGTGGGTTCCATATGCTTCAGCTGTGGGAAGCCTTTTGTATGCTATGGGGTGTACAAGGCCAGACATCGCTCATGAGTTGGCACAGTTAGCAGGTATCTTTCAAATCCTGGAAGGCTACATTAGAGTACGGTCAAGTGGTTTCTGCGATATCTTCAGGGCACTGCCGATTAGAGACTTTCTTTTGGTGATGACGAACCGAAGATGGTTGGCTATACCGACGCTGATATGGCTGGAGATGTAGACACGAGACGATCGACTTCTGGCTATGTGATGATGTTTGCCGGAGGAACGGTATCGTGGTAGTCGTGGTTGCAAAAGTGTGTTGCCTTGTCGACGACGGAGGCGGAATACATTACGGTGACGGACACTACCAGAATAGGTCATATTAGCGATGCCAGAAAACGTCGCTAAAATGACAAAAAGCGTCGCTAATCGTATTTACCGACGTTTTTAGCGACGTTTTTCTATGGTCGCGGAAAGCCATGTCGCTGACAGGCAAAACGTCGGTAATCGTCGCCATTATCGATGCTTACCGACGCTAAATAAACGTCGCTAATCACCGATGTTCACCGACACCACGTCAGAAAAATGGCGATGTCTCTCTGATGTTGGTCAACGTCAGTAAATTTAGCGACGTATGCTACTTTTTTCCGATGTTTATCGACTCTGTAGCAAAGGGAAAATGGGTTGGTAAACGTCGGTAAACGTCGCTATACCTGGTGATTTAGCGATGTTTACTAACGTTTAGCGACGCAGATAGACGTCAGTAAGCGTTGCTAAACGTCGCTAAAATACAGAATGTCCACAGAATCACATTTTCTTCCTACAGTTTAATAAATAATAATAAATACACAGAAGCACATTTTCATCCTCAGTTCACCGACCCCTTCGGTGGAACACTCAACACCGGTACATCACAATATAAATATGTATCTACACAAACAAGAGTAAAAGTCTAAAAGAGTAAAATATCCAAAGTCGGTAATCGTCGATCCAAAGTATACAACCAATATCTACATGAATCCACAACCAATAATGAAAGTCTACACAAACAAATAATCCACAACCAATACTGAAACAAGATAAACAAACACTAAAAAAACTGTCCTAACTCGGACTACTGCAGATCTGGAGGAGGGGCACCGCCGCACCTCAAGGATAGGAACATCTCGTACTCTTCCCGTGAAATCACCACCGATGAAGGTAGTGACGTCGGTGGAGTCGGAGGTAGTGACGCCGGCGGAGTCAACGACGATGAAGGCACACCCGGAGGACAATAACGCTCCAACACTGCTAGTCGCTCGTGGTAGGAATACATGGTAGATAACAGCCTCGTACTGCTATCAACCATCGAATCCAGCATCAACTTGAGCCTCTCGCCCATGGACAGCTGTGATGCCTACAGATCCGTCACGTTACGCTCTGTCGACGCTCTTAGATCAGTGACGCCCCGCTCTGTCCTCTCAGTCACATCCCTGAGCTCCATAATGCTGTGGTCGAGCGTATCCAATCGTGCTATGAGCGCAGCATCGTCAGTCTGGTGCTGCTCCTGGATCCGTCGTAGCAGCCCGTCATGGACAGACTCCACTATCTGCTGGACTCGAGTAGACTCCTGGGAGGGCTGTGGGCCATGCACAGTAGCATGGGAGGCCCTAGAGGACTGTGTCGCAACTAGGGCACCATAGGATCTCGTTCCGTAGTACGTACCCCTGTGGAGACCACCAGCGGCGGTCACCCACAGCTTATCCTCCGATGGAGCTGGAGCAGGCTACGAGAAAGTACCGGCCTCTCCAGCAGCATGTGCACTAATAGCCGCCCGCTCCTTAAGCCGTTCAAACTCAGCCTAGAAAGCATGGATACTCTATAACTTCTAATGTCTAACGTACTTATTATTACTAACTACATGAATATCTATTTGCATGCATATTTACTAAGTTATATCAAAACTAACACGAAGTATTAAAATTAATAAATAGAATTGTAATACTTACATAGGCCTGCTCCGCCCTCTCGTCAATAAGCTTCCCATCCTTCCGATATGTGTCCAGGAAGACAGTCACCATATTGGCGTCATCACCCCTCCTTACCTGTAATTAAATATATTACCTTTTACTAATTTATCGGAGTTGCATTAAAATAATATTTCTGAAATAAAAAAATATACCAAACGACGGAAATGTTCCGTCATCGGAATCGACCCACCGCACCACTTTGACCCCTGCTTCCTAGCCGCTTTGGCCTTCTTAGACTTTTCCTTATACCTTGGCTCGTCGAATCGAGCCTTCATCGCAGTCCACTGCTCAGGGGTGATCCAACCTTGGATCGACTTTTTGGCACGATTACGAGTCTTCTGATCATTAATAGCGTCACGGATCAGCTTAGCAGCGACGGCAGGAAACATTCCCTCGATCATTTCGGCCCGGTATGGTGGATAGAAAAATATATCCTAGAAGAGTGCAAACCAAATATTTATCAGTTATATATAATATGCAAAAATTATATGATTCATGTTAAAAGAAAATATATTTTAACCTTGAAGAGCGCAAACCAGTAGGCCTTCCTCTCGTCCAGAGCATCAGAGTAGTTTATCCAAGGACCACCATAATTAGTCCTCAAGAAGTGGCCGAAGCGTGTCTGTACCGACGGGGGACGATATCTATACAGACATATTATATTCATGAGAAAAGTTCTTTTATGATAAACACAGGAAAAAAATGATAAACCAAAATACTTACTTTGTACCGTCGGCCCAGATCTCCGTCCTCGTCTCCTCCAGAGGTGCGCATGCATCATCTGCCTGATACTGGTCGGTCGTCGGTACAGCATCCTCCATCTGCTCATCTGTCTCCATCGTTGTATCAGCAGGAGAAATGCTAGACGACGGAGCAGTCTCAGGCCTGGAACTACTCGTCCCAGGAGATATGCCACGTAGCGTCGTAGCAGGTGGAGGTACTGTCCGATACACAGGAGTACTGGATGACGATGATCCAGAGCCGATACCAGTAGGAGGTACCGAAGGAGTACCCTGTCCTCTGCCAGTAGTACCCCATGTCCCATGGCGGGACACGCAGAATGATCCGCGACGACCTGTCATACCTGATAACTATTAGGATTATATACTAAAAGCATCACTTTTGTAGTAACCTTATTTCCTTAAATTTTGAATGAGAATCATATGGGCAAATATTTGCATATTATATTTGTTGCAATTGTTAATGCAAATGTCTGATATTCTATATTGTAGATAATATGGTGTGTGGTGTCACACAGAAGATCATATTATCAGTTCCCTATGGAGTATATAAATAGTTCACAACCTAGATGGACTTGGACAATCTATTTGAAAGGTTGTAGTGTAATCTGGTATTAGTCTATCTTGACTATAGGTTTACACTGGTACACTTGTGTGTATTGAACAGGACCACTTGAGGTTGTTCTCTTTGTATTGACTACATAAGAGAACAAAACACCTCTGTTATTATGGATGCTTGTGCTCTTAATCCGGATATAATAACGGACATGTATATGCAGTGTGCATTACTTTGACTCATAAAAGAGTGAGATTCATTATGGATCAAACACCTCTATGAATTGGGTAATAACATTGTACGTATGATGGGCTGTTGATTATAAATGGAATCCATGTCCCGATATATCGGGTTGATGATGTCCCCTTAAGGAGCTCATAAGGATTGTCATGTAAATCCTGCAGGTGGATTATATCCGATATGACAAATAAAGTTAAGCGGTACTACTTAAGGATAAAAGATGTCGAATCAATATAGTTGTCAGTAACTTAATTTGATCGACGGACATACGATATATCAACATGGGGAGCCAAATGAGCATATAATAAAAAAAGCCCACAAACATAATTTGGAATTAGGGAGGTAGAGCAACAATAGCTCATTAGTGGACCGAGCTATTGTTAATGGGCCTGGATTGTGTGTTCGGGCTGAACACGGGATATCCAGATCCGTTAGGAGGCCTAACCCTAATTTCTTCTCATGGTCCCTGTCGTAGCCTATATATCCTCTATTCTCTGGCCGCCAGACTACTGATCAGAAATCTGAAACTTTCTCTAAATTCGTGATTCACGTAAAGAAAGAAAGGGAGGGCTGCCAAGGAGAAAAAAAGGTTGGGAGATACTCGCCCACACGACGTCCAACTCGAGGAAGGAATACGTGCAGAAGATCTTGGGGTCGTCCGCTCGAGATTGCCAGGAATTACTTGTCTCCTTTCCGTCGCAGGTATAATTCGTGAACCCTAGTTTCCGTCTATGAAGGGTTAGAACACGTATTAGATCTGTTTAACTTTCTATCGATCAATACGCACACCAAAGGAAGGGTCCTAGGAATCTCCAGTTCTATCAATTGGTATCAGAGCCACTTTGATCTACGTATTGATTGATACGTCCATGTTGTCCAATAAAACCTGCGCTGTGTAATAGTCGGTAGATGTAGATCTGTTCTAACTCGGTTTTGCAGGCATCTTAGATCCAACTATTATGGTCCAATGCATTTTTTGATTGTGTTGTTTAAACCACGGACATGCCGTGGATGTTGTTTTTGCTGTGGATGTAATTAAAATTACGAGGGTTGATCGTTCTTATTATTTTAATTTTTCAATCTAGATTATGTGTGAACTCCTTCGGGAGGCATAGGATTGATGTAATTTTAATTATTTTTGATCAATCGTGATGGTGGAGGTGGCTGTTTCTGACGTCGGACGAGATGCTGTTTTTAAGCAGTCCAGAGGCAGACAGATGATTTTCGATGAAGGAATCAACAGCCAAAACCTTTAAAAAAAATTGGGGCACTGCCCCGAACCCCATGACCTGACCGGGCAGGTCGAACCCCGAATAGATCTGCGCAGCGCCTAATTTTGGATTCGGATAGTTGAGGACGGAGCAGCAAAGATGACCATAATAGTTGGATATTTTTTCTTATTTTTGTCATTTTGCTTTTTTTGATTATGCATGTATATTATTGTGTGGTTTTTTTTTTGAAAAACCAAGCCTACATTAATAATGGACAACATGGACATAATATCAACTAGTAGAAAAACTCTCATTGTTAAATAACTAAGTGGGAGAGGATATTTATTTAGTATAAATCCTATGGTCTCCATTGCTGGTTTGTAGGTGATGTAATTATATTTGGGTGTTGGCTTTAGTGCTTTCCTCCATATCGGATGAGTATAATTATGGATCACCAGTACAAACTTCCTTAGGGATAATTGTAGAAAGTTACCTAGTATGTGTTCACTTCTCCATCTGAAGGAACTGATTACAAGGTAATGGACTTAGTATTAAGTAATGGTATACACTTAGATACAAATAATTGTATCCTCTCCATCAGAGTCACTGCTATTATTTGTATGACCAAAGCAAGACCAGCATATTAATTTTATTTGTCATAAAGTTATATTGACATGATAGTAAAATTAATAAGAAAAACCTACTTGAATAAAGTTGAATTTGTATACGTCCACACTATCGTGGCATGCTAAATTCATGGTGTTCAAGATGTTGGTGAATTTCTTATTATTGTTTTGAGGGAATCTATATTTAGTTAATTCAAAAAGTTTTTTTGCCCTACATAATTTTATTTATGTGATTCTCAGGATTTCAAAAAATGGGTTCTTTCAGTCCACTTATGGTGATTCTTAAAGAAAACAAACTTACTGGACCTAATTATATTGACTGGAAACGTAATTTGGACATTGTTCTGACTGCTGAGGAGTACAAATATGTACTTGTTGAGGAATGCCCACCTAAGCCTGATGCTAACTCTGATGAAGAGGTCAAAGAGGCTTATAAGAAGTGGAACAAGGCAGATGAGATGGCACGGTATTACATTCTGGCATCTATGTCAAATGTACTGCAACATCAGCATCAAGCCATGGCCACTGCTTATGACATGATGTATAACCTCAAGGAACTCTTCGGACATCATAGTAGAGCAGCTAGGCAGTTTGCTATGAAATGTTTGATGAATACAAAAATGGCTGAGGGTACACCAGTAAGGGATCATGTTCTCAAGATGATGGGTCATCTGAATGAGATGGAGATCCTTGGAGCTAAAATCGATAGGGAATCCCAGGTCAATATCATTCTCGGGACTCTGCCTAAAAGTTTTGACAATTTCTGCCTTAATTACAACATGAACAAAAGGTTGTATAGTTTGGCAGAACTTGCAAAAGAGCTACAGAATGCTGAATCTCTCTTTAGGCAGAGTGGTCATGTTTTTGTGTCTAAAAAGGCTTCTACTTATAAGCCAAAAGGCGGTAAGAAGAAGAATAACATTTAGAAATAGGCAAACTCAGCAAAGAAGGGCATGAGACCTCAAGACGCGGTGAAAAAGCTGAAAGACAAATGTTTCAAGTGCAAAGGGTCAGGACATTGGAAGACTGATTGTCCACTTCTCAAACAAGGGAACAAAGAAGGTATATCTCATTTACTAGTAGTTGAAACATGTTTAGCAGTGTTATCTACCGGCACTTGGTGTGTAGATACAGGAGCCACTAATCATGTCGGCAATACATTGAAGGGGTTCCAGGAAAACAGACGGCTCAGTGATGGAGAGATATGCTTGTTCATGGATGATGCTACAAAAGTATCGGTCGTTGCATTAGGAGATATTAATTTATCTTTTCGTAGAAATAAGTCTTTGACATTGAGAGATTGCCTTTATGCACCTTCACTTAGAAGGAATTTAGTTTCTGTTTCTATGTTAGTTAAGGATGGATATTCAGTTTATTTTAATAATAATATTGTTATTAGAAAGAATAAATATTTTATTTGTTCTAGTGCATTGGTTGATAATTTGTATGTCATTAATCCTATTTTGCCCACAATGCAACTTATGGAAATGAATAATATGTCATCTAACTTAAATAAGAGAAAAAGAACCTTCTTGTATGAACCAAACATATCTTTGGCACTTGCGATTGGGGCATATTAATCTAAGAAGGATTCAAAGACTGGTTGAAGATGGACCTTTGAGTTTATTGGAAGTAGAGGCACTACCAGTCTATGAATCCTGCTTGGAAGGTAAAATAACCAAAAGGCCTTTTATGGCAAAGGGGTATAGGAACAAAGATGTGTTAGAATTGGTTTATTCTGATTTGTGTGGACCCATGACTATCCAAGCTAGAGGTGGCTTTGAATATTTTGTCACATTTATTGATGATTATTTAAGGTATGGATACATTTATTTGATGCGCCGTAAGTCTGAGTGCTTTGAGAAATTCAAAGAGTACAAGGCTCAAACGGAGAAACGTCATAGAAAATGTATCAAGTCATTATGATCAGATCGTGGTGGCGAGTACCTCTTTGGAGAGTTTAGGGATTATTTATTAGAGGCTGGGATTGCATCCCAATTGACTGCACCTGGAACGCCCTAGCAGAATGGTGTAGCCAAAAGAAGGAATAGAACTCTTATGGAGATGGTTAGATCAATGATGAGTTATTCGGATTTGCCAGATTCGTTTTGGGGATATGCCTTAGAGACTGCAGCTTATATTTTGAACTTGGTTCCTTCTAAGTCAGTACCTCTTACTCCCACAGAGCTGTAGATTGGACGTAAGCCTAGTCTGAAACATGTTCGCATTTGGGGTAGTCCAGCACATGTGCTGAATAGGAAAGCAGATAAGTTGGAATCTCGTACAGAAGTACGCTTGTTTGTAGGCTATCCAAGAGGAACGAAAGGAGGTTTATTTTATAGTCCTAAGGATTAGAAGGTCATTGTTAACACCAATGTCCGATTCTTAGAGGAAGACTATGTGATGAACCATAAACCCACAAGTAGAGTTGTTCTAGAAAAACTGAGACGTGAGACACCAAGTACTTCAGTACCAACAGTACAAGAGGATGAACCACAAATAACTGCACAACGTGTCACAAATATTACACCACAACCGATAGTGCCTCGTCGTAGTGGGAGGGTTGTGATACAACCTGATAGATATATGTTCTTGGGAGAGTCGTCAGACTTCGTCTCTGAGGAACAAGATTATGATCCATGTACCTACAATGAAGCACTCCAAGATAAAAATGTAGAGTCTTGGCAAAAAGCAATGATATCTGAAATAGAATCTATGGATTCTAATCAGGTCTGGGAGCTTGTAGAACCACCCATTGGTATAAAAGCCATTGGATGCAAGTGGGTCTATAAGAGAAAAAGAGGATCAGACGGTAAGATTGAAACCTTTAAAGCTCGGCTTGTAGCAAAAAGTTTTACTCAAAGAGAGGGTATCGATTATGAGAAAACCTTTTCTCCTGTAGCCATGCTTAAGTCTATCCGGATTCTTTTATCTATTACAGCTCATCTCGATTATGAGATTTGGCAAATGGATGTCAAGACAGCTTTCCTTAATGGAAGTCTTGAGGAAGACATCTATATGAAGCAACCAGACGGGTTCATTGAAAAGGGCCAGGAGCATCTTGTTTGTAAGCTCAAGAAGTCCATTTATGGACTTAAGCAAGCTTCCAGATCTTGGAACATATGTTTTGATCAGGTGATAAAAACATATAGATTTGATCAATGTCGGGATGAATCATGTGTATACAGAAAGTGTGACGGAAACGTGGTGGTGTACCTAGTACTTTATGTGGATGACATCTTGCTCATTGGAAACAATGTGAAGGTGTTATCTGATGTAAGGGTATGGTTATCCAAACAGTTTGATATAAAAGACTTGGAAGAAGTAGGTCACATCCTTGGGATCAAAGTTCTACGAGATCGCAAGAAAAGGATGTTGGGCTTATTCCAAGCTTCCTATATCGATACTGTACTAACTCGTTTTAGTATGCAAAATTCTAAGAAAGATTTCTTACCTTTTAGACATGGAATTGCTCTATCAAAGGAGCAGTGTCCGAGGACACCTAAAGAGATAGAGAACATGAAGGCAGTTTCTTATGCTTCAGCAGTAGGAAGCTTAATGTATGCAATGCTATGTACGAGACCAGACATCTGCTTTGTCATAGGCATGGTCAGCAGATATCAGTCTAACCCCGGACAAGAGCACTGGACTGCCGTAAAGCATATTTTGAAGTACCTGAAAAGGACTAAAGAGTATATGCTAGTTTACCAGGCAGATAGTTTAGTTCCCTTGGGGTAAACAGACTCAGATTTTCAGTCAGATAGGAACTCCAGGAAATCTACCTCAGGTTATGTGTTTACTTTGGAAGGTGGAGCCATTATGTGGAGGAGTATCAAGCAAAAATGTATTGCTGATTCCACCATGGAAGCCGAGTATGTGGCAGCCTCTGAGGCAGCCAAAGAAGCAGTTTGGTTTAGAAACTTTCTGTTGGACTTGGATGTGGTACCTAGTTTGCCTAAGTCTATTACACTTTATTGTGATAATAGTGGTGCAGTTGCAAACTCGAAGGAACCACGAGCCCATAAGACAGGCAAACACATTGAGCGCAAGTACCACCTGATACGAGATTTCGTAAAAAAAGGAAAAGTTGCTGTGATCAAGATAGCATCAGCCGACAACCTAGCTAATCCCTTTACAAAGAGCTTACCAGCTAAGGCTTTTGACAGTCATGTTGAGGGAATGGGAGTCAGATATGTAGCAGCATGGCTTTATGTATAAGTGGGAGATTTGTAACAGTATACTGAAAAGCAATCCTTTGAGTATAAGTGGAAGATTGTTAGGGTTATATACTAAAAGCATCACTTTTGTAGTAACCTTATTTCCTTAAATTTTGAATGAGAATCATATGGACAAATGTTTGCATATTGTATTTGTTGCAAGTGTTAATGCAAATGTCTGATATTCTATATTGTAGATAATATGGTGTGTGGTGTCACACAGAAGATCATATTATCAGTTCCCTATGGACTATATAAATAGTTCACAGCCTAGATGGACTTGGACAATCTATTGGAAAGGTTATAGTATAATCTGGTATTAGTCTATCTTGACTATAGATTTACACTAGTACACTTTGTGTGTATTGAACAGGACCACTTGAGGTTGTTCTCTTTATACTGACTACATAAGAGAACAAACACCTATGTTATTATGGATGCTTGTGCTCTTAATCCGGATATAATAACGGACATGTAGATGCAGTGTGCATTACTTTGACTCACAAAAGAGTAAGATTCATTATGGATCAACAACCTCTATGAATTGGATAATAACATTGTATGTATGATGGACTGTTGATTATAAATAGAATCTATGTCCCGATACATTGGATTGATGATGTCCCCTTAAGAAGCTCATAAGGATTGTCATGTAAACCCTGCAGGTGGATTATATCCGACATGACAAATAAAGTTAAGCGGTACTACTTAAGGATAAAAGATGTCGAATCAATATAGTTGTCAGTAACTTAATTTGATCGACGGACATACGATATCTTAACATGGGGAGCCAAACGAGCATATAATAAAAGGAGCCCACAAACATAATTTGGGATTAGGGAGGTAGTGCAACAATAGCTCATTAGTGGACCGAGCTATTGTTAATGGGCTTGGATTATGTGTTCGGGCTGAACACGAGATATCCAGATCCGTTATGAGGCCTAGCCCTAATTTCTCCTTATGGTCCCTGTCGTAGCCTATATATATCCTCTATTCTCTGGCCGCCAGATTACTGATCAGAAATCTGAAACTTTCTCTAAATTCGTGATTCACGTAAGGAGAGAAAGAGAGGACTGCAAAGGAGAAAAAAAGGTTGGGAGATCGTTGCCCACACGACGTCCAATTCGAGGAAGGAATACGTGCAAAAGATCTTGGGGTTCATCCGCTCGAGATTGTCAGGAATTACTTGTCTCCTTTCTACCGCAGGTATAATTCGTGAACCCTAGTTTCCGCCTATGAAGGGTTAGAACACGTATTAGATCTGTTTAACTTTCTATCGATCAATACGCACACCAAAGGAAGGGTCACATATGATGAGATACAACAAATAATAGTACATTAGAAATATGAAAGAACAACAACAACAAGATAATAACTAAGACAACATATGATGATACATTTTACAAGAAACATCTAAGTCCAGATAGTATATACTACAAGAAACATCTAAGTTCAGATAGTACATTATACAAGAAACATCTAAGTCCAGATAGTACATTCTAAAAGAAACATCTAAAAAATGAAAGCACATCTCTCTCAAACATCTTCCGAATATTTATCTTGTTCGTCTTCCTCGACCTCATCTTCCTCTTCCTCCTCCTCCTCATCTTCAGTTTCATCTTCGCCTTCGTCGGCTTCGCCTTCCTCTTCGGATAATTCTACATCTTCTACATTAGTCGTGTAATGTGTAACTTTCGTGGAGTCCACATCAACAATATTGGTTACAAGAGGTAGCTCGTCCTCCTGATAAGCGTTTTCGTCAACATCAAAAGTATATCTAGCTTTAATCTTGCATACTGCCCACCAGTCAGACTTCGTTGCTCCCCGTCTTGGATAAGCTGTGAAGTACACGAGCTGAGCCTGAGTTGATAGGACAAATGGTTCGTAGCTTTGATATCTACGCTTGTAGTTTATATCCACAAGACCATGCTTGTCAATTTTCCAACCTTGATTTTCAATCGGATCGAACCATTCACACTTGAACAACTCGATCTTTGCTGGTTCTCTGCCATAATTATATGTCAACTCCACAATCTCTCGTAAGATGCCAAAGAAATTATTTCCTAGATCGACGTCTTTGTAGTTCGAAGATTTGATACACAAACAACTGTTTTTCGTGGAATCAAGATCCAGGAAGCTGTCTCTGATCGGAGTATTTGTCGACTTGAACCTAAAGCCATTGATATAGTAACTTGGCCATATTTTAACAAAAGTAATTGGTCCCTTGGCAAGAGTTCTAATTAATTTAATCTCTGGTAAAATTAGACGATCGTCCTGAATACCAAAGAAGAGATAGTAAGTTTTTATTGCGCAGTTGCATTAGAAGAGGCCAGTAATTACCGAGTTGCTTACGTATTCGTTCAACCAAGAAGGAAAATGACATCTCATTTCTTGTTCTAATGCTTCGTCTGTTAGGTAGGGTCTAACCGACCTCAACTCATTATTATATGTGCTGAAAAACAACGAAGCAACCGCCAATTAGTACAATAATATTAGCTTATACTATTACATTGAGATGACGTAAACTCATCATTAATTACTTACCCCTCTAGCTTTTCCACTTCATCCTCATCGCAATTGAGTAATATATACAACTGAGCAGCCTTTAGCTCTTCATCATTTAAATATCTCTTCTTTATTTTTCCCGAAGGCTTTCCGGATGCATTGAATACTTTCAGTATTCCATCATTAGATTCTTGATATGATCCGTCGTCATTTTTCGGAGCCCTCGTTCTATTCGTAGCAACATGAGGTTTGAAATACGTCGGCCAGAAGTTTGTAATCTTCTCGAGAATATAGGCTTCACAAATAGAACCCTCGACCCGAGCCTTGTTTTCACCTTCCTCTTTAGGTGGTTCAAATGTCGCTCAAACGTGTACATCTACCGATAACCGACGGGCCCACTAACACGTACCTCGTAGGAAAGATGAATTGGAAAATGCTCCATAGAGTCGATAAATCCAGGAGGAAATACCTTCTCGAGCTTGTACAGTGTTACCGTAATATCGTTCTCCTGCTTTTCTAGACGATCGATGAGCAACTTAGTAGAACAAAGATCTCTGAAGAATATGCTAAGCTCGGTCAATGGATCCCAAACAACCTGGGGTAAGAATTCCTGAAATGCAATCGAAATTAACCTCTCCATGAATACATGACAATCATGGCTCTTCATACCTGTCAGTTTGTTCTCCTTGAGGTCGATGCATCTTCTCAAGTTCGAAACATACTTGTCTGGAAATTTTAGACCTTGAATCCACCTACAAAGTCTGACTTTATCCTCCTCTCCAGTAAGAAAATTGCCTTAGGCTGCTTCAGCTTCTCATTCCTCTCCTCTATCAAATGCAATGCAGGACGTCTACATATTTCTTCCAAGTCCAATCTAGCCTTTGGATTGTCTTTCGTCTTCCCCTTTACGTCCATTACAGTATTAATTATGTTGTCAAACACATTCTTCTCGATATGTATGACATCAAGATTATGTCTAATCAGATTGGTGCTCCAATATGGCAGATCCCATAACATACTCCTCTTCGTCCAGTTATGAGTGGGACCAAATCCATCACACTTGTAGCCCGTAGCAGGCTCTTCAATAGCCCTTTGGTAAATCTTTTACCTCTTCCCATATCGTGTATCCGGGCCACCTTGGCGGGAGATTAGCCTTCTCCACAATGCCAGCACGAAAAGCATTCATGTTCCTCCGGTACGGATGATCCTTCGACAGGAATTGTCGATAACAATCGAAGAAGCACGGCTTACCTCCGTGTTTCAAACGGAAAGCCTTAGTACGGTCTATGCAATACGAACATAAAAGACGACCATACGTGCTCCATCCAGATAACATACCATAGGCCGAAAAGTCGTTGATGGTCCACATAAGTGCTGCCCGCATCTGAAAATTTTGTTTTCTAGATACATCGTACGTGTTGGAACCTACTTCCCATAGCTGATTCAACTCATCAATCAATGGCTATAAATACACATCGATGTTCCTTTTCGGATTGTTCGGACTTAGGATAATAACGATGAGGAACATATACGGAGTCTTCATGCACATCCAAGGTGGTAGATTATACGGAGTGACGATCACAGGCCAACACGAATACTGGGATCCCGAAAGTTCGAATGGGATAAAACCGTCCGAGCAGAGACCCAATCTGACAATACGCGGATCAGAAGCAAAATCTAGATACTCTCGATCAAAGTGCTTTCATGCTTCTCCATCAGATGGGTGATCCAACACTCCATCGATCTGTTCTTACTTATGCCAACTCATGTTTTCTGCAGTTTCCTTTACCATAAACAACCGCTGCAACTGCGGCATTAACAGCAAGTAGTGCATCGAATCGGTAGGCTTCCTTTCACCGACAGACTTTCTTCTACCACTGCCCTTGTAGCGATCAGAACCACAAAATCTGCAGGCATCTTCATCCTTGTCATCTTTGTAGTACAACATGCACCCGTTACGACATTCATCGATTTTCTCATATCCCATCCAGAGCGATCTCACCATCGTCTTAGACCGATAAAAGTCTTTAGGCAACTTAGCACCCTCGGACAATATTTCTATAATCAACTCCATAAGTCGGTTGTAGCAATCTTGCGACATATTAAAATCGGACTTGATGCTCAACAATCTTGTAACCACCTCCAACGGTGAATGATCCTCACAACCAGGATATAATGGAGTCCTTGCATTCTTCAGCAACTCCATGAACTTTGCAGCATCGACGTTCGGTGCCTCCTCGGGTGCATCATGATTGTCCGGATAGAAACTAGGTCCCACTGCGTCAAAAACCATGTTCACTAACCCATCGTCGTAAGCAGCGTGGTTGTAGACATCCACATAAGGCTCATACTCCGATGCTAAGGACACAAGTTCTCCGTGTGCGCTCCACTGATTGTAATTCGGCGTGAAATCCTTCGAGTATAAATTATATGTGACTTCCACTTCTTGATGATATTTCAAGTTGCGACATCTCACACACGGACACTTAATTTTGGTACCGTCCATGTACTAAGGGAACGTCTTGGCAAACTGCAAGAATTGTTGTACACCCTCTATGAATTCATCCCGCACACCGCACATGTCATCAGGATAACGGTTGTACATCCACGAACGATTCTGCAGATAGTAATTCAGCTCCATATCCATTTGAGGATAATTCTGTAAGATAGATACAAGCACATCGTTGAAACACATGCATATGAATGTATCTATCCTCTTTATCCAAGAGATGAGTTAGAGGCTATTTATAGTATGTCAAAAAATAAAGTCTTGCATTGTCAAGTTAAAGGTTTAAATATGAAGACGTGATATATGTCAGTATTTTTGCCAATATTAATCCTAGTCTCTTTAGCATAGTGTTTAATCAATAAATTTGGTAGATTCGTGTCCATATCAAACATGGACATGGACTTATGTATAAAGTTTAGCAAGCTCGGGCTTGGACCTTAGGGTGTAGCCCTCCGATAATGTATCACAAGAAGCTCTCAAGTCTCCATTTGAAGTCTAATAATGATTTGGATGACAACTTTAAAAAGAACTTATTTAATATATACATGAGTAAGCTCAAGCACCAACTTAGTTGACAAGTGCTATGAAACAGTAAATTGTAATGTGACACTTGATAAGTAATTTATAAGGGGCAAGGTACAAAATAGAAGAACAGATAAATAAGGAACAATATATGTGATAGGGAGAACAAGTAAAAATGTAAAAACAGACAGATGTGTGACAACAAGAAACCTGTCAGACAAGTATACAAACAACAAGGATACTAGGATACAAACAACAAGGATACTATGATACTCTATTACAAAGACACTAGGATACTAGGATATTTGGTGTGTTAAACGTATCTATCTTATTTATATTTATAGATATCTACTATTTGGAATTACCTTAGCCATCTACCCTTTACTTACTCTCTAACGTCCTATACCATGCCATATCATATGCTACACACATGCATATACTAATTAATATGTCATACCATATACTATATTTATAGATATCTACTATTTGGAAACAGACAGTTGATCTTGTTATTGTTAGAGAGAGTTAAAGGAATATTTTGCAAGGTTACAATTACCCACATTGTAATGTTTCAATCAACAAGCCATTCTTCCCATTGAATTTGTGAAATGTGTTATGATTTGGTAACATAACATACCTAATAAATTTCACCCATTTGGACTTATAAGTATAGGAGAGTCTTAAAATGTTACATTTTATTTGTGTTTATGAGGACAACTTTTTGGTGCAAACTGCAGCCTAGGAGACAGAATATGTATGCAAAAGGAACAAACACAAGTATAAAGGACTACAATTTAGCGACATAAATCAATCCAATACTGTTAAAATGACTAGACCGCCTTTTAGAACAGTGATACTAAGACCATTTTTGCCTGCAACCCCATATTCTTTTTTATCAGTCATATTAACAAGTGAACTTATTTCATATGTGCATGTCACGTGCTAGCAAGTTCATTCCTATATATGAAACAGACAGTTGATCTTGTTATTGTTAATTTATTAGAGAGAGTAAAAGGAATATTTTCCAAGGTTACAATTGTAATATGTTTTTTGGCTTCTTGTTGTGTAACTTTGTTAATGTTAAAGATTGCAGAGCAGCCTATAAATGTTTGTAGGATACAAAACCTCTACACTAGTCATGCTTAATATCTTTATATTAGTCAGGCTTAATAAAAGATATTTCTCTGTATAAAAATTGGGGATGTACTCCGAAATTTCAAATCGGCAAAAGAACCTACTCAAGTTATGCCTAATTGAACTTTTTTTTAGACTGTAAAAAAAAGTTGTGCTAATTGAACCTTTTTTCGGACTGTAATTTGCTTGCACCACCGCTGACAAGCTTAAAATGTGTGCCTACCAAATTGGTTTTTTCTGTCAAATAACCATCTATATAATAGACAATCTCTCTTATTTTTCTTTGCTCAAGAATATGATAAGGTTTGGCAATTGCATCCTAGTGGATACAAATTCAAGTTAGGAAAAGTATCTCGATTCAAATACTAGCGATGTCCACATCTTGTCCCTATCTAGCACTAAAGCCTTGTGACTTATGACGATGAGAAACCCTTCTATAAGTAACTACATCTTCTATTTTCTACCAAAATTTTTATAGGTAGTATGCACAACCAAGTCAAAATGGTTGAACAGTACCACATCTTCTGTACTCTATTCCATAATAGGCGACAGGCATTGAGGAGGAATCCTCCAATATATAAACACAATTATTTGGTAGAGTTATCATGGACTTAATTCCAAAATCCCAACAACACTATGAGACCAGGACTCCAATACTACTACCAAACTACCAATCGTTTCCTAATAGAACTCCATTTTTCTGGGTGGAGTTTCATCTTTTTCAAATCCCCAGTTTCAAAATAGTGAAGTCCAAAATAACCCTAATTTCGTTTAGCAAATCTAGCTCCAAACCTAATTAACCAGCCGTATCCGATGTTAAAGTGTACTGTGTCAAAGTGTCGTGTCCGAAAGAGGGTTAGGGTTTACCTAGTCGGGGAGGATCGGGTCGTCGAGGGGGGAGGGGGTCGCCGGTGGGGAGTTGGAGACGGAGGGAGCTGGAGACAGAGGGGAGCAGGGTCGCCGAGCCGAAGGGTGAGGGTCGGAGGCCGAGGAGGGAGGGTCGCCGAGGGGGGAGCAGGGTCGCCGAGCCGAGGGAGGAGGGTCGGGGGCCGAGGGGGGAGGGCCGAAGGTCTTCGAACGCCGAGGGGGGAGGGGTTTCGGTGGTCTAAGAAAGAGGGGTTTCGAAATAATGGGGGGAATGAAAACTCAAATGACCTATATTTTTAACTTAGCGACTTCACTATGAGACGTCGATAAACGTCGCTAATCTTAACTCTTAGCGACGTCATACCGTATACGTCGGTAAACGTCGCTATTTCTAGCCAAATTAGCGACGTACACCGACTTATCAGCAACATTATTATTTTTTTACATAAAAGACGTCACGGGACGTCGCTGATCGTCGCTAACAGTGATGTCCTGCGACGTTTTACTTATGCGTCGCTAATTTCCTTCATGTTAGCGACGTTTTCCATAGGCGTCGCTAATTTCGTCGGTAATATGACTTATTTTGGTAGTTGGAGGCTTGCAAAGAGCTGCTGTGGATGAAGAAGCTGTTGCAAGAAATGGGGCTGCAGCAAGAGCAGTATACTTTTCTTTACGACAGTCAGAGTGCTATTCATCTTATGAAGAATTAGACATTTCATAGTCGGTCCAAGCACATCGAGACTCGATATCATTGGATACGGGATGTGGTTGAAAAGAAGGACACGGCACTTGAGAAGGTTCATACTGATGACAATGGAGCGGACATGCTCACGAAGGTTCTACCAAGGGAGAAGTTTTAGTACTGCAGGCAGATCGTCGGGATGACGACCTCCTCCACCTAGTTGTGAAAGGAGAGATTTGTTGGAGTGGATGGAGTTCCCAACATATGTGGAGAAGACCCTGAAGTGCGACGAGCACCGTCTGTGTGTTAGAGAAGCTCGGGGAGGTGACGAGGCCAGTCGGAGAAGACGGAGAACCTCGGGAGCTGCCGGAGGAGCTACTGGAGAGGTGGGCAGAGTTCGGGCCGAACTCTGCCCCAGGGGAGAGTTCTGGACGAACTCTTCCTCCCTATTCCAGAACTGTTATGTTGCCAGAACATAGAGTTCTGGCCGAACTCTGTGCCAGGACAGAGTTCTGGCCGAACTCTGTTTGTGAGGGCTGAAGCATTTTTCAGGGTGATTTAATTACCGTTGGATCGTATCCTACGGTCCAGGTTTTACTGCGGATTAGGTGGTTTATACATGGTTATTCCTAACCCTAATCATAACAACACAACATTGAAGAACAAGAGAGAGAAAAGAGGCAAGAGTGCCATTGCAACTTTGGGAGAGAAGAAGGAGAATTGAAGGCCATTTTCGAAGAAGAATCGTGCTCGGGTAATATCTACTCGTCGTCCTTGTTCTTCGTAGCCTTGTAATCATTATTCTTGCTTCTAAGTGTTGTGGGGATCCGATTTGGATCGAAAGAAGTTTGTAGAGGGTGTACTCTTTTATTTCATTAGTGAAAGTTTCTCCGGGTTGGACTCCGATCGTCCCGTGGTTTTTTCCGCAAGGGTTTTCCATATCAAAAATTCTCTATATCTGCGTGGTTTGTTTTGGTGTTTTGGTTCGTACGTTGTATTGCTTGGTTCTCTCGTAGGTACTCTCTAGTTTGGGGAAAGGTTTTCGCGTTTCTTTTCCAACACTAGTTTCATTATGGACTTATTCGATAGCTTATTTTTAGAACAAAGAAAGTTGATGCTTGTAGAAAAACTCAAAATAGCGGAGTCCTCCTAAAAGATGAACAAATGAGTTTTTCTAGTCGGAAAGATAAAAATCCTCTTCCCGGAGATGTTACATTATACGGACAGCTGGCAGAAATCATTAAAATTAACTATTTGAATGGCAAAAAGTTTGTGTTATTTAAGTACAACTGGGTTAATCCACGAGTGGGCTTAAAAGTGGATGAGTTTAACTTTACTCTAGTAAACTTTAATAATTTGTTATACAAAGAGAACAGATTTGTTGATGAACATTATATCTTAGCATCCCAAGCGGAACAAGTTTGGTACGTGCAAGACCCTTTAGACCCAGATTGGCATGTTGTTCAGATGTCACCAAGAGACATATTTGACAAGTACTCAACCACATTTAAAGACTTAGAAGTTAATAGAGTGGAACCTTACAGCATGCAACATTTGGATAAAACTCATAATGGATCGTGGGTTAGGCAAGGAGTAGAGGGATTAGTTGTTGACACAATTAATTGTGATGGTGATGATAACCAGTATGAGAGTGATGACAAGTAGCAACTTTGTATCTTGTTTACGCCATTTTGTTTTAAACTAACAAGTTTTATTTTGGAATCAAGTTACAGGCTTTTTGTTTTAGCTTTTTCTTTTGAATTTTGAAACTGATGGTTGTATTACATACTCTAATCAAATTTTGATGTCTGTTTAATTTGGTTCAATATATTTACAATGTTGTGATATTACTGGTTGTTTTACCAACATAATTATGTTCTTGCCTTGCATTCAGACTATATTAGCTTGCAAAATGAGATGACTTTTGCTTATTTTGTTTAGATTACCTTATTTATTTTCAATTTTGTAGTTAGAAAAAATGTCCCCACATAAGAAGTTGTTTATCAAGCCTGGGTCTATATCAGAATATGAGAAACAACAGTTGGAAAATATTGCTAAAATTAAAATGAAAATGGATGCCTTGAACTAGCAACAAGCTTTAAATCTTACAATGAATTCCAAGAGGGCTACCCATACAAGTTCAAGTAAGATGGGAAAAAGAAACACAAATGAAAGAGAAGGCGATAGAGTGTTTGATTGCAATGATTTGGTTAGCGAGGAAGGTAGCAACATTAATAACGAGTCTTCTAGCCCTAGAATAAAAAGGGTAATAAACTTGATCTTGAATTAATATTTTGTTTAATAACCTGTTGGAACATTGGTAAAATATTATAATTTTTATTATCTTCCAGGTTGCACACAAAAATCCTACTCATAAATCATCTCGTATTGCTCAGGAGTCCAGGGATGCTAATAATGTGAGGGATGGTAACAATGTGAATGAAGAGTCTACTGATCCTAAAATGAAAAATGTAAAGAGTTTGATCATGTACACAAATATTTTGTTTACCAACATGTTACAACAATGTTATTACTATATTTATTATGCATTTTCAAGTTGCATACTGTCCTACGCGTAAGTCATCTTGTATTCTCCAGAATATGGAGGATGTCATAGCAAGGGGGAAGAGGACAATGGATCCCCGATTGGAACCTTCTTTTATGGAAGATGTTTTGCACAGCCCTGGGATGGCATCTCAGTGTTTTGAGGATAGCGATGACGAGCCGGTACATAATGAGGCAAAGGGTAAGTATTTGAAAATCTTGGTTCAGTTTGGCACACGTCTTTGAGTATTATTTTTGAATTTAGCCCTATCCAGTTACCATTACTTTTGTAAGTATTACTTTTGTAAGTATTCTCGATTGGATTTAGGTCCTTCAAATAATGGTACAATAACTTATAGTTTTCAGATTAGTTAAATCAACCTATTAATGTAGTGAATCATGTACCTTATTTACATCTGAATGTAATTGACCGAGGGTGCACGCATTTTAATCAATGCATTTGACTGGGTGTGTCTCACTCTGTGATCAGGACACTTGAGCTTATAATCTAAGTTTATAATTCATATGAAAGGCTTTTGAGAAAAGTAAAGAGAATTCTCATAGACGATGTAAATCTGTTTCAACTTGGAACGGTCTTTTCTTACTAGACTTTGAATATTGAATCAACATATTGAAGAAGACAACATAATGCAGTTAACTAGAGTTCAATTTGCCATCTAATATTTGAAACTGTCTTTGAGTATTATTTTTGTAATTCACAAGATACATATAAACTGTATCTTTGAGTAACTTTGGATGCATTACTTATTATTCCATCTTATTCAGTTCAGTTTGGCACATGTCTTGATCTCTCTAAAAGTGCCCACCTATTTTAATGTTCAAGTCTGTGATTGCTACATCGCTGCTTCACAACATTATGTTTCGGCATAGTTGTATGATTAATTGGTATAATCAGTTGGTTCCTAAGTGACGTTTTAATCCATCTCTGCATACTTGTTTGATTTTTTTCCTTATATTTATTTTGTTTTGTGCACTATCTACTCATATAGTATAGTGGTGATTGTTGTGCAGAGACACTGACTCTTATTCCCTTTCGTTGTTGTTACTTTTGTTGTAAGTTTCTGCATTGTGTAATTGAGGTTTCTCATTTAATCAATTTTAAGGTCCAGACGACGCTAATATGGATAGGAACATAGACATTGGATATACCTGGGTTCAGTTTGCCTCTAATATTTGAAACTGTCTTTGAGTATTATTTTTGTAGTTCACAAGATACATATAAACTGTATCTTTGAGTAACTTTGGATGCATTACTTATTATTCTCTAAAGGTGCCCACCTATTTTAATGTTCAAGTCTGTGATTGCTACATCGCTGCTTCATGACATTATGTTTCGACAAATTATATATATTCTACATGTAGTGGGTGAATTGCTGCAAATTATATATACCTGGGTGAATTGCTACAAATTATATATATTCTATATGTAGTGGGATACATAACCTCCTCCTTTACTGATTGTTGTCTTCTGCGAGGCTTATATTATTAGCAGTTTCTGAGATATATTATTTGTACTCATGCTAACTGTTCCCTCTTGTTATTTATATTATTATGAGTATTTTTCTTTTGTTTCTTATAAGTTACTTTGGAGAGTGGTTGTTCCAGTAGGCATGGTAGAGGACTTGCCAAGCCATGGAAAGATTGGGATAACGGAGTAAAAAAAACAATAGAGTGGGATGAAGATTGTCAAGCAGTTGGATAATATGGACACCATTTGATGTCTCATCTTGGTAATCTTGCACGAAATTGTGAACTATTCCCATTAACAATGCTATCTTGGCGCAAGGCACATAAGGATACTCTCGAAATGATCTGGTCATCGATGAAGGTAACACTTTGTCCCTTTGCCTCCCTCTCTTAAAAAAACTATATAGCATCAAGAAAGTTGTGTATATCCATGCGTATAATTCTTCTTTGGATGGATCATTGACGGATTTAAGCATTATTGATACCATTTTTTCATATAGTTGTAATAGTCAATTTTATTTTATTTTACAGATCGCTGATACCATGCTTTCACTATTATTTTTCTTAAAAAACACAAATGTCCCTGATGGCTTTAAAGCTATATGTTTTACAAAAATAGGAATTTCATGGAAGGCCTTCAAGCATCGTGTGAAGAAGGACTTTTATAAAAAATTTGAGACCGATACAGAGCGTCTAGCAAATGTACCACCCCATGTGGAGCCCCGTCAATGGCCAACGCTAGTGGCGTATTGGAATTTGGGTGACACAAAGGTATGACTAGCTAACAAATAACTTGATCCATATTTATACTAGTGGTGAACCGTTGATTTCAATTTAGTATATAATGTTCAACTAATTTTTAGAAAGTTTCGGAGATAAACCAAGTTAATCGAGGAAAGCTTTGTGCCCTCCCTAGAACTGGAAGAAGATCATTTCCAGAGATAAAGCGAAAGGTTTGTATAATATTTTTATAATAAAATAACTCCCATATCTTTCTAGTTGATAGTGTATAATTTTTATTGTTATGTTTGGAACATGCACAAACACATCAGAGGAGGATGGAAAACAAGCCTGTCGACCTTGTAAACATGTGGAGGGCCACTCGAGGAAAAGGTGGCAATTATAATGAAGAAGATGGAGCGGCTGGTACAGAGGTATATAAATAGATTTTATTATGCATATTAAATAAATGTCAGTTATAAATTAGAAAAAAGTAAAACGTCTCCTTGCATGTTATAGAAAATGTTAGAAAGGCGAATTGAAGAACTACCTGTGGAAGAAAGAGATAACGAAGAGCAATTGAATAAGGTGTACAAGGAAGTGGTTGGACAAGATGGACACGATCGAGTTTTAGGCCAAGGAGTAGGTACAAGACCCTGTGGTAAATGTACAACATCCTCTAACATCGACAGGATCTGAAAAAACAAATGCTGAAATTGAACAATTGCGAAAAGATGCAGACAAATTACGAGAAGAGACTGAGGCGTTAAAAAGAGAGAGTGATGTGTAAGAAGCTCGACATAAGCAAGAGCTTGAGACAGTGAAGAATGATCTAAAAACTGAGCGTGATGAATAAGAGGCTCGACATAAACAAGCGTTTGAGATGGTGAAGAACGATCTTAAAACTGAACGTGATGAGCATGAGGCTCGACATAAGAAAGAGCTTGATAATATGAAGAATGAGCTTAGCGTTCAGCTGAAAGAGCAAGTTACAGCCTTGTCCTCGAATACTTTCGTCCTTCCTTGAACAGTCAACACATCAGTTTCAGATATTTTCGGGTAATTTGCCAACTCTTTAACTTATCACTCTACTGTTCTTTTTGGCTTGGTTTTTTTCTTCTATTGGTTTTTCTTCTATTGGTTTTTCTTCTGTTATTTTTTTTTGTCTGCTCCTAAGTTTCTTCGTCTGCTGCTAAGTTTCTTCGTCTGTTACTTGGTTTTTTTCCTTCTCCTGTAGACAGTGTTCATTTTGTAAGACACTTTGTGTGACAATGTGATATGGCATGTTAGTGATATGGCCTTATATATAACAACCCAGTTATCATTTTTTTGGGTATTTGAATATTGATTGGTTTTTTCTTCTATTGGTTTTTCTTCTGTTCCATGGTTTTTTTCTTCTATTGCTAAGTTTCTTCTCATGTTACTTTGTTACTTGGTTTTCTCTTTTGTTAGAACATCATTTTGAATATTGTCCTTTCTGGCTTGGTTTTTTCTTCTATTATGTTGGTTTTTCTCCTGCTGCTAAGTTTTTTTCCTTCTGTTTTTTCTCTTTGTTTTACAGGTCCTTGAAATGAATGGTTGGAATTATATGTTTGAATGGGTGGAAAATCATTTTGGATAATGCTTACTGATGTGAAAAGTTTTGAAGTTTGTTTTGTAAATGATGGAGATAACAGTGTTGGTTTTGTGAATCATGGGAGGACATCAAAATATGATATGGCATATGGCTACGATGTTTATTTTGTAAGACACTGTGTAAGTGATATGGCATGTAAACAATGTGATGGACTGTAAGTGATATATGGCTTGTAGACTTCATTTTGTAAGACACTGTGACAAATGTGATATGGCCTTTAAGTGCCTTATATATGACAACTGGTACTTTTTATCATTTTTTTTAGTGTTCTTGTATGCACAGTAGGAAAAGCATGAATCACTGTTATAATTTTCATTTTAAGTGCATCTTTTGTCTGCACAGTATGAATAATTCTAAGAGAACTAGAACAATTGTTGTATTTTTTTGAATATAAAGTTTTGTATGTACAACTGGAACAACAGATCTGTAACAAGTGGTCTACTTTTTTGGGACGGATATCTCCTTAAGTACTAAAAGTAAACTGTATCTTTTGGGACATTTGTCTAAATTATTAGGACGGTCAATACCCGTTACAAATACGTAATTTTTGGGACGACAAAAATAACCATCACACAAACACAGAGTTTCACAACCTTTTGAGACAGTTCAATTTTATGTCCTTTAAAATTAATTAGGACGGCAAAATCCGTCACTTAAGCTTTTGCCGCGCCACCCTAATAGCACTGTTTGATTCCGTCCCAACTGCCATCCCAAATAATATTTAGGACGGTAAAAGCTCTTTGTAGAATGCTTTTTTGTTGTCCCAAAAGGCCACTTTTTTGTAGCCAACAAGTGGCAATAAAATCCAAAGGAAAAGCAGACCAACGCCTTCAAACTAATAGAGAAAATAACAATCTATAATAAGCAAGTCATCTAATCACCATATATAATATATTTTAAACAAAATTAAAATAGAAGCATACCAGGCACAAACCACTCCAGTCATCAGACCTTACATATTCGGCATATGCTTCATTTTGGTCAACCTTTGAGATCATGTTGCAACTATATATAAAAAAAAATTGTTCCAACCGTAATGGAATATAGTCGACATATACCTCTTCCATGAATCACCAATGTCATCTGTTGTTCTCAAACTATTTCCCAACTTATTATTCCAAAGAGCATGTGCATGCCCCCTATACAATAATAGGACAGAAAAACAATCAGTCGAACTAAGGAATATATCAACACAAAAATATTGACAGGAATCAAGTTTAACATTCACAAAAAGAGAACAATATTGGATGACCTATCTTCTCATTAAGGCTCGAGTCATCACTGGATAGTTAGTCAAGGTTAGAAACTGATAATTAGAGATTTCATCAAGCTAGAAGTATGTATAAGTAGGCTTGCAACTAAAATGATATAAGAAATGACCATTACTAGTATTATTTCCAGCCTACAAAAGAATGGAAGGATCAGAGAAAACAACGAGATGTATAGTATAAGTATAAACTGATACTTCTAAGCTAAAATTACCTAAGAATTTGATATTATAGGATCTTTTAGAACAGCTTCAAAGAGTTCACGAGCTCTTGTGTAATCTTTAGCTTCCAACTTGAACAGTGCATCATGATAAGTTTGAGAAAGATGAAACTCCTTGAAGGAATTGTTGGACAAAAGTACTTGATTCCCACATGATGAATGAGTTTGTAACAGTTTCCAAGAATAAAAAGACCACGAATAGCTACTCTATAGTGAATTTTTTTATAGCTAAAGATGAACATATCTTGACATTAGTTTCCTTATTTTCATGTAACATTATATAATATTACCACAAGCTGTTAGTTTTGACTCTTTGGCAGTTTTAATGATAAGCTGACACTTATATTTATTGATCAAGAAAAGAAAGAAAACCATAAAATAAAAGCAAATCTAATGAACCTGAATTTTAGCTGGAAACTGTAATTCAATGCACTTGGTTAGCACCTCAGACCTAAAATATATTAATTTATATGTTCTTAATGACTAGGTAAAGGAAACAAGTAATGGGTGTCATCATTTGGGCTTTCTACCATCAGAATTGGGTCGCCTATGAAGAATTATAGAGCTACTTTGCTATTTATCGAATCAAAGTAAATTAAACTTGTGCTCGTAAAGTGGACTTTGAAAAATAAAAAAATAAACCACTGTCTAGGATTTTTTTTTTCCCCCAATGTTAACTTACGGCGTGTTTTTCTTGGCTAGCTTCCAAATAAGCAAGTTATCAGTAAAATATACAATAACGGAAAGAAAATTAAAGATTGTAAACCATGTACCTCAGACTTTGCTACTAATGATGATGTGTATGATATTTGATGGTTACAATTTGATATGGAAATAATTAATGTCATAGTTTTATTAGAGAAGTGACTGCCATCAAACTGAACCTTTTCTACATCACAACCATGTGAACTATTGGGTTCAAATTCACTGTAAAAATGTGACACTTTAATTATTGTTCCAATAATGTAGCCGAATCTACCTATTATTATTTCAACACATTTCAAAAAGTTTCTACAGCATAATAAATGGTTAGAAAAATATCACTACAACAAAAAATACCTTTTTTAACAAAAATAATCACTGTTGTACCTCATTCTTGCATCTCATTGTGCCTTCACCGCCAACAACACATCTTCACGATATTGCCACAAGATTTGGTTACTCTTTCGCCTTGGATTTGAAAGCTCTTTTTTAACAAAAATGGTAAAGGGTAAATGTTGAATAAAATTGAATGATTTTATTGAACTCAGAAAGTTTGATGTGTACAAAGTTTACTACAATATGATTGTGTACAAAGTCACGTATCTTGCCAGTAATGTATCTATTGACCGGATACAATGCTAAGCCAATTTCATAATGGGTTACTGGATACAATTCTTTTGTCTCCATAGTAGGAAAGGAAATCACTACTCTCTGAACTGTTGTTTCTATTACTCCATGGCGAGTTCTGAACACTAGTAACTGCAGAAACCCAACTAAGGTGTTTTGAGGTTAAATTGGAAAAGATTAACCATGCATATAGAAAGAATAATGCTGGGTTTGTATTCCCCATTTCCTTGCATCATGTTCTCTCCAGCTGAGGGATAAGTAATCTAACAATAGTACCAAAATTGACAACTACAGATGGCTCTGGACTGAAGTTTAAATCCAAATCTTTACCCTTTTTTGGCTCGACTAGTAAGTGGAAAGGAGTTTATGAGTAGTCCTTGTATGTACCTTTGTTTGTCTAGAGTGTCAGGTTGCAAAAAACACTAGGGTTCCCCACAGAACCTCTTTATCATGATCAAGATATCATAAAAATAGAAAGATTTATTATATTGTTGTATAGATAACCTTGTAAGTCCAATAGGGACCCATTCTCTGACATAAAAGTTCCAGTGGCATAGCCACAAAATAGTTCCGCAGGCCTTTAGATGGATTTATCACGAGTTACCTTTTACTAGCTCAGCTATTTTCAGCATGCCTTTAGTTGGATGTAACTCGTCTTTTACTAGCTCAGTCTGTTTTCTTGAATATGTCAAATCAATGGATGATAGGTTAGATTCGGATCACTCCAAATCCAGAAGTTGTAGCTGGTGAAATGTGGCAAACAATTTACCGTTCAACTCTCGAAGGGCCATAAAATTAGCGCAAGAATTAGTTTTACGGATACAACAGATATAACATGCTTGCCTTAAAGACATTGTGTTTCAAGTTTATATATATTAATATTTCCACAAAAACCCTTTTGTTTTGAGTCTATTTATCTTCAACTAAACTTCTCTGTTCAGCTTACATTATGTCTTGTAACTACTTTGTGAGTCTAATGACTTTACTCATGTTTCAGGTTTGTCACCAATATGAATAGACTACACACGCTACTCTAGAAGTCATTTAGGTGACATCCTATTGATTTGCCCTCGAGTTATTGGTTCTGTTCGTTGATGTAGCAACTTCACATTATCCGATATGGTACAAAAAAAACAATTTACAATATTCATCAGAATATTTACATAAGTTTCTTATGTTGGACCTTTGCAATTGATCATTGATACATGATTAAGAAAGAAATAGTTGTGTGAAACACTACAACAAAAATACTTGATTAAGTAAAAAAAAATTACTTCAGTTTCTCAACATTGACTTTATTTGAACCATAGGGGTATCTCTATGGCACTTTGGAGAGATTCAGATGTACAAGGAATAATTAAGTGAAGAATGTATTGGCATACATTAAATGTCTCCTAAAATTAAAAGTGTATCCAACATGATACATTAATACTCTACAACTCTAAGAGCAGTTGTAACTGATATCAGCATATAGACATTCAGATTTATAAGGTAAAGATAAATAGGACATTAACTGGGTTAAAGAAAGGAAACCTGATATTAAACTGTCCAGATTCGACAAAAATCTCTCAAGAATATTGATTGCGAGCACTCTTAAACCACTGGTAGATTCAATACCCAATATTGTTTCAACACATTTATAAAGAATGGCATTTCCAACATTTTTTTTGACACCTGATGACAAAATGTGAAGTTTCAATAAAGGATTCTAAATCAACTTGGTAAGCACATCAACATATTCATCGCCTCTTTAGAATTACAGGATAATCACTAGTAATTCAAATCTTATGATTCTTTCCACAAACATGCTAGAATTATAGTATCATACTGTGTCATCAATAATCCAAGCAAAATAAGAGAAGGCGAGCACAGATATTAGTTTATAACAATTAAAAGAAAAGATGAACTTGTGAAAGTGAAAACAAGTCAAAATCATTGACTATTTTAATGATACCACCAAGCATTGCATTTCATGTGGAAAGAAGATGTGCACTCTTGCCTTCTCTGCAGTTGAATATTTTTTTTAAAAAATGTGTGGAACTCATTTTGCAATAGGGATGCTTGATAAGAATTCCATGTTTCTTCTCAAGTAGTTAATACTCAGTAATATTGAGGGCGTAAACCTTTCAGATAAATAAAGAGTGAAATCTACGCAAAAGGAGTACTATCATATTGTTGAGAATCAATAAGAGACTTTTAGTCCCACATCGGAATATGTAGTATGTAGAGGAGCTAGACTCCCTATAAGTAGTGAAGTAGTCCATCAATAAAATTATTCAACTAGTATTTTCTACATGGTATCAGAGCCATAACTCTCTCTCTCTCTCTCCACAAAAAAAAAAATTTCCCTTTTTTCCTAGCCGACCCCCGACCCCCCGCCGTTCCCTTCCCCCTCTCTCGCCGCTCCACCACTCTTGCCGCCTCCACCACCCGCAGCAGTCCCCCCCATACCCTCGCCGACCCCACCCGCAGCAGTCCTCCACCACCCGCAGCAGTCCCCCCCCATACCCCCCCCCCCGACTCCAGCACCCCGCCGACCCCCCCTCCCCTGAAGCCCTGTTCCGCCCCCCCTTGCCAGCCACTCCCGCCCCCCTGAAGCCCTGTTCCGCCCCCCCCCCTTACCAGCACCCTCCCGTCCCCCCCCCCACCCGCAGCAGTCCGCCCCCTCTAGTACAGTTCCGCCCCCCCTCCTTGCCAGCAACTCCCGCCCCCCCCCTTTGCCATGGGAACCCTAAACCTAGCCGCCCCTTCCAAACCCTAACCCTAACCCTAGCCACAAAAAAAAAACAAAAAACAAAAAACAAAAAAAAACTAAAAAAAAAGAAAAAAATAAAAAGAAATAACGGACGTATTTCGAAGACAGTCGAGATGTCAAATCCTTTATTTGCACCGACTTCCTAGATTGTGCCGTTTGGAACTAACAAATGTTTATTTTGTTATTCCTTCTTCACATCAGGATCTATACAGAGACTGATCATGTCTTCTCTGGTGTCCTGACGTGTTCACTTTACATGCGCGCGCCGGTGCTGGCCAAGTTAGTAGCGCGTTTGTAAAGTCTCTGTCGTCGAAGAAGACGACGTAGCTGACGAAGACGAAGAAGCCGACGAAGTTGGGGAAGTTGCCGACTCCGACGTCGACAAAGCCGACGTAGACGACGATTAGGGTTCACAGTTGACGAAGCCATGGATTCGATCAGTGGCAAACTGACGGCCGAAGAGATGAAGGCCTTGGTTGATGATATCTTATCAAAAAGATTAACCGAGGTCACCCCACGTGTGATCCATACTGATGTGGATCCGTCCCCTTACAAAATGGAAAAATTGGAGAAGCTGGAGACGAAGTTGGAAGGAACATCCAACTACTTGAAGTGGTCGCGGCAGGCGATGCGGACACTGAAGGGACGTGGCTTGGTTGGCTATGTCACTGGCCAAGCCACGGCGCCAGCCGATCACTCCACCAAGGAGTATGCTGTTTGGGAGATTGTCAACAACGTTGTGGCTGGGTGGTTGACTGCCTCTTTAACCGACCAGGTGTCGGGCAATGTCGAGGCTATGGAGGCTGCTGCTGATATATGGCGGACTCTAAAAGATATGTACTCCGGCTCGGGCAACCCTATGCGAGTCTTTCAACTGCAAGATGAACTCGATAGGGTGGCCCAAGACGATCGTACCATCTCTGAGTACGCGGCCCTGTTGAAGAAGTTCTGGTCTGATCTGGATCATTATAATCCTCTTGGGATGGAAGATGAACAAGTCGAACCGGCATTCGCGAAGTACTTTCAGACGTTCCTAGCTTATATTTCCCGACAGCGTATGATGAAATTCCTGAAGGGCCTACACCCTGTATTTGAGCAGAGACGGAATATCCTCCTATCCCAATCCACGCTTCCGACCTTGGAAGAAGCTATAGCTGTTATGACACGGGAAGAAGCTCGCCTGAAGCTGATGCCCAACAAGGGCTCCTACCAGGGGGAGCAAGCCGCGGTTGAAAAGTCTGCCCTTGCTGCCTTCAATCAACCTCAATCTATGGGTGGTGTTTGCCACAATTGTGGTGACTCCGGACATTACATCCGATTTTGTCCAAAACCTTTGCGCAATCAGTCTACTGATCGAGGACGGGGTCGTGGAGGCCGACGTGGTGGTAGAGGAGGATATGCTGGTAGAAGGGGTGGACACAAAGCAAATCTGGCGGAGGAAGGGGGAGATACTCAACTGACTGAAATAACCCCGCTTGAGCGGGAGTTCCTTGAGAAGTTGCGCGGCACAAAGCTGGGTTCGGCCGACAGTCCTGGGGCATCTTCAACCTCAGGAGATCACATCACTTGCTTTGCCCAAACCAGCACCGATGATTCTGCGCGTGCTCTTGCATCTATCCATCAGCCAGGATGGATTATGGACTCTGGGGCATCTCGCCATGTTACTGGGTCCCGTGGTGCATTTCAGGAATATACTCACCTCCCATTGCCAGAGAGTATTCAGACTACTGATGGTACATCCAACCCTGTAATGGGTAAAGGCACTGTCGCATGCACCCCTTCCATCACTCTGACTAATGTCCTACATGCTCCGTCTTTTCCTGTCAATCTCCTATCCATTAGTGCCATTATACTTGATCTTAACTGTACTGCTTCCTTTGATATTCCTCAGGTGACTTTTCAGGAGAAAGGGACAGGACGACGACTTGGGACTGGCACATGGCATAAGAGGCTGTGGTATTTAGACAGGACTGGACTGAACAACGCATTGGCATCCTTGGTAGCAGACGTACCACCAGAAGCTTCCTGTCGCAGTGTTGAAGCCGACTTGCTACTCCACCACCAGCGTGTCGGACATTCTTCTTTTAAAGTTCTTAGTCGAATGTATCCGTCCTTATATCAAAGGGCTAATAAAGAGAAGTTATTTTGTAATGCTTGTGAGTTGGGAAAACATACCAGGAGTACGTATGTGGGCACAGGGAATAGGAGTTCAGCTGCTTTTGACATGATACATTCCGACGTATGGGGCCCTTGTCCTACAACTGGTATTAACGGCTTTCGGTGGTTCGTCACATTTATTGACTGTTATACCCGCGTGACATGGGTCTATCTTATGAAGAATAAAAGTGACGTCCTTGCGGCCTTTCAAGACTTTCATCGACGGGTGGAAACACAATATGGCGCTAAAATTAAGTATTTTCGGTCAGACAATGGGACGGAGTATACTAATAAGCGGGTTGCTGAGTATTTTTTCACTCATGGAATACTTCATCAAACTTCATGTGCTTATACTCCGGCCCAAAATGGTGTGGCGGAACGGAAAAACAGACACCTATTGGAAGTCGCACGGACGATGATGCTGGCTATGAATGTCCCGAAACACTTGTTGGGGCAGGCTATATTGACGGCCTCTTATCTCATCAACCGAATGCCATCTCAGGTATTGGACTGGAAGACACCGTTGGAAATGCTTACAGGGGCAACTACATATACTGTTCCACCAAAAGTCTTTGATGTGTGTGCTTTGTCCAAGATAATAGGCCAGGCGTTGGCAAATTGGATCCTAGGGCAGTTAAATGTGTCTTCGTCGGTTACACGGCGACTCAGAAGGGTTATGCCTGTTGGAGTCCAATCGAACGGAAGATGTTTGTAAGCATGGACGTTACTTTCAGAGAATCCGAACCATACTATGGTTCGGATGACGGTTCAGCATTTGGTGACACACCTAACACAGATGGTGTTCGCTGTGAGGGGGAGATAATAAGCCCAAATGTGGTCGTCGGATCGGTTTCGTGTCCGGTTGTAGAAAACTGGACGAAAGGGGAAGAGCACAGTGACTCAGATACAGAAAATGAAGACGAAGAAGATCCATATGTTATGCAGGGGGAGCAGCAGACAAGGGAAAAGGAGCTCCAAGTCTACAGAAGGAGACAACAGAAGTCCAGTAATGTGCCTATGCCGTGCCCGGTGCCTACTGTACCAAGTCCCTCGTCTACTCCTGCTCCAACTCCTGAAGATGTTGCCCCCGCACTGAATCACTCGGATTCAGATGCGGATCTCTCCGACTCGGACGGTACGATCTCTCTACCACCTATTGCTCCCTTAAGGAGATCTTCTCGCATCAATGCGAGTAAGGCTCCTGCTCGTTTTGATGACTACGAACATGATATTGCCAACTTCTTGTCTTATTCTAACATTTCTTCGAATTATCGAGCCTTCATTGCATCGTTAGACTCTACTTCGTTGCCCAAGTGTTGGCAGGAAGCAAAGGAAGATCCAAGGTGGAAAGCTGCAATGATGGAAGAACTTGGGGCACTGGAAAAAAATAAGACATGGGAGCTGGTTCCATTACCCAGAGGGAAGAAAGCTGTGGGATGCAAATGGGTGTACACAGTGAAAGAGACGCCAGAAGGAAAGGTCGAGCGATACAAGGCGAGGTTGGTTGCAAAAGGATTCACACAATCATATGGCATAGACTATGATGAGACGTTTGCCCCAGTAGCAAAAATAAGCACCGTGAGAACTCTGGTCTCCATTGCAGCGAACTATGGGTGAAAGCTGTACCAGCTGGATGCGAAGAATACCTTTCTTCATGGGGACCTGCAAGAAGAAGTATACATGGAGCTCCCGCCAGGGTGCTACGCGACGAAATCAAACGGAGGGACGTCGCAAGGAAAGGTGTGTAAACTGAAGAAGTCGCTATACGGGCTCAAGCAATCTCCTCGAGCCTGGTTTGACAGATTCAGAAAGACTATTACAGGCATGGGATACCGTCAAACAAATACAGATCATACGGTCTTCCTTCAGCATGCAAGAGGCCACATCACTATACTTGCTGTATATGTGGATGATATAGTGATCACAGGTGATGATGAAGTCGAGATCACTAAATTGAAGTCAAAACTCGCGAAGGAGTTTGAAGTGAAGGATTTAGGAGCGATGAGGTACTTTCTAGGTATCGAGGTGTGTGAAGGCGAACAAGGAATTGTTCTCTCACAGAGAAAATACACACTAGATCTGCTGAAGGAGACAGGGATGCTGGGATGCAAAGCAGCGGTCACTCCAATTGACCAGAAGTGCAAGTTGGGAGCAGAAGCAGGAGAGCCTGTTGATCGTGAAAGATATCAACGACTTGTAGGGAGATTGATTTATCTGGGACACACTCGTCCTGATATCTCATTTGCGGTGAGTGTAGTGAGTCGCTACATGCATGATCCAAGAAAGGGTCATATGGAAGCAGTATTTCAGATCTTGAGGTATCTGAAAGGAACACCGGGAAAGGGGCTATGGTTCAAGAAGAATGGACGCATAGAAGTTGAGGGTACTGTGATGCAGACTGGGCGAGCTGCATAGACGACAAAAGGTCAACCACGGGATACTGTGTTTTTGTAGGAGGAAATCTGGTCTCATAGAGAAGCAAGAAACAGTCAGTGGTAGCACGGTCGACAGCTGAAGCAGAATACAGAGCAATGACTCTGGGAGTGTCAGAGTTGCTATGGGTGAAAGCATTGCTGACAGAGTTGAAGCTGGATAATGGAGCACCATTGCGTCTTCTGAGCGATAGTCAAGCTGCAATAAGTATAGCTAACAATCCAGTTCAGCACGACAGAACGAAGCACATCGAGATTGATCGATTCTTCATCAAGGAGAAGCTGGAACAAGGGATACTGAAGATTGACCATGTCCGCTCAGAAGAACAAGTTGCAGACTGTCTGACTAAGGGTCTTAGTTCATTAAGTCTGTCGAAGCTATGTAACAAGTTGGGGATGATCAATATCTATCGCCCATCTTGAGGGGGAGTGTTGAGAATCAATAAGGGACTTTTAGTCCCACATCGGAATATGTAGTATGTAGAGGAGCTAGACTCCCTATAAGTAGTGAAGTAGTCCATCAATAAAATTATTCAACTAGTATTTTCTACACATATACATTTAGAATTGGCCATAGAAGATATATCAGAGAGAGAGAGAGAGTGAGAGACCATGGTGAGAAGCCATTGCAATAGAATCCTGCCCTCGTCATCACATTTACCTGAAAAGGATGGAGAAACTAGATTATTGGAAGGCTTTTGATAGAAGAATCAAGAAATTATGGAATAACATTGCCCAAATATTGCAAAAGTGTATTCGTAAAAAACAAAAATAGAAGTACTACAGAAATATAACACAGAGAGCAAAGAACATGATCTAAAATATGAGAACTGAAACAAATACGCGTAAGACCACATAAATCAACTTGCAGATTTAGATTCACGTCTGGAAAGAGGGATGGTGCACTTTCCTCTCACCAGAAAGCAATAAAGAAAACAAGATAAATAGGCTTTTGACCCAACCCTTGAGTTTGTTTGTATTACCACATAAAGACCAATCCCATGGATATCCAGGCTAGAAAAATAAAGGACACTTTGTTGGTATTTTGATAGAGAACTTGTGCACAAGTAGTCTGGAAAAAGAAAAACTGTAACTGCATAAATACACGATATCAAATAAGAGAACAAATATTTCCCCTTACTAATATATTATATAAGCTGGATAGAACTAAGTATAAAATTCTTAAGAAGCAAGGATGGAGGCAACTTCAAATCTTTTCCTAGTTTTGTATCTAAACAAATCAGCATCGAGCTGTGTTTGAGATTCATAAAATAATGTCATATTACAATGCTTGCTCCCAGACTACAGCAATCTGCCAAAATGATTTCCAACCTTCTCAAATTGCACATTTAAATGCTCATCATTTTCACCCTTCGTAATGAGAGACAATTTTTCATGCCATACCTCCATACATTAATCATCTTTTATTGGCCATAAGAATACTCAAGAACATTAAGTAGCTAGAAAAATATAAAGAATAAATCAAATAATTATCTTGTAGCAGACATGCTCCAATGTTCATCATTTTATTATAACTTTTCTCTCAAGTTCATTAGAAATAGGTTAAAAAAAGGTCATCTTGGAAAGCAATAAAGCAGGTATAACAAAACTTATTTCTGACAAAAGAATCTACGTCTCAGAGCGAGTGAGTAAGCAAAATTTCTCCATAGTAAAGAGAGAGGATGCAGAATGAAATAAGGGATTGAGAAGCAGGACGCAAACACACTACAGGCTTATAAAAACTTTTAGCTGAGGTTTCTTAACTTCAAGCCAATGGATTTAAAGCTGACTATATTTGGCTTGAACCTCTCTAAATATGAACTGCCTTGTCCAGTTGTGATCACCAATGCCCTCGTGCGTCGACCAATTTGTTTATTGAACACAAATTGAAGCACGCAAAGATAGTCATGACACTAACCAAATTAGAAAAAATAGACGATCGGAGTGGCAAGACTCAGCTGCTCAAAGGAGTACTCCTGGAATGCCGGCAAGTTGTGTCCCCCATCCCCCTTCTCCTCACTCTCTAACAAAATCAAGCAAAAAAGACAACATAAATAAAGAAATATCTGAAAGTATTAGAGAATCGAGAGCTTGATCTTACCGGGATTGGCAGCTTCGAGAACAGCCTCACTACTAAAATATGCTTAAATAGGGACGTATATTAGCGACGGCGGAAATACGCGTCGCTGATAATTGCATATAGCGACGTCTTGTGCTACACGTCGCTGTACGTCGCTGAGTAGCGACGTTCAGCGACGTAGTATAATTTACGTCGCTGGCTTGCGACGTTTAGCGACGTATCATGTAGGCGTCGCTGTTTTATTTCATATAGGGTTCCTGGCCCGATCGAAATCCCAAAATTTTTACCCAAAAATTTATTCCCGCTCTCCCCTCTCCCCCTGGCGAACCCTCCCCCTCCGGCGACCACTCCCTCCGGCGAGACCCTCCCCCTTCTCCCCCCGGAGACCCCGCTCGCCCGTTGACCCCTCCCTCCGGCGACCAGCCTCCCTCCTCCGACGAAGGAGCCTTCCTCGCCGCTTCCTCCTCCGACGAAGCCACCCTCCTCGCCGCCTCCATCCTCCGACGAAGCCACCCTCCTCAGGTAAACCCTAACCCTAGCCCTAGCTATCTAGACACAGACACGGACACGAGAACTCTAACCCTAGCTGCTGGGGTGGTCTTTCTGTCGAGGGGGGAGAGAGGGGTGGGGTTGGGTGCAGGGTGTGGGGGGGTCTTACTGTCGAGGGGTAGAGGGAGGGGTGGGGGTACCCGGGGGGTGCAGGGGTAGGGGGAGGGGGGCATGGTTGGGGTGGGTGCAGGGGGAGGGGGGCAGGGGAGGGAAGGCAGGGGAGGATTGGGGTGGGTGCAGGGGTATGGGGAGGGTGGCAGGGGAGGGGGGAGGGGGGCAGGGGAGGGTTGGGGTGGGTGCAGGGGTAGGGGGAGGGGGGCAGGGGTGAAGTGTATATTTTGGTCGAACACTTAGGCACTTGCACGCACATTCACTACCGATGAGGGAGAGAGAGAGAGAGTGCGAGTGGACTGCAGTCCATATCGCTGCTGGTTTATCTTGTGATATTTTTATTTTTCTTTTCCTTTTTCATGTTTCTTTTCCATGATTGTTGTACGTGTACAGTCTGCCACTTTTCTTTATCGAGTACGATTTTGTTGCTTCTCTCGCTCTTCCTCTTGGTCTCCATTGAATGCTGGTCTACTGCCATTAATATTGGTCGATAGATTTTTCTGTCACATATTGCAAGTGGTACTAAGAAAAAAGAAAAAATAAAGAAAGGAGAGAATAGATGTGACTCAAATGGACCGAAGTAGGTGTAGTAGTAGCAGTAAGAGCGGGAGATGAACCGGGCTCATGACATTTTGAACTTTGGAAGACAATGCCATGTTAACTACTTCCTTTCCTTGCTTATGTTTGTGATTTATTATGATATATAATGGTGATGTTAATTCTTTCCAAATGTTAGGATCGTTACAAATCTTGTTGGCTCGAAAAGAAATTTTCTTCGTGCATGCCTACTTCACATTATAGGATTTTATTTTTTGTTCAAGGGATTCACAAAATGTAGGGATATATACCATTTGAAATTCATTTGAAATTCATTTGAAATCCATTTGAAATTTATTTTAAGAATCTGAAATGTTGACGATATATACCCAAGGTTCACAATATCGGTATCGGAATCGGTATCGGACTATTCCTATGAGTATTGGTATCGGCGATACCGGTAGTATCGGCGGTATCGTATCGGAGTATCGAACTTTGGTATCGGAAAACAAATAATTATTAATAAGTTATTTATATTTAAAAACATATATTTTATACATTTAGGCATAATTTTAAGTATTTCAGCGTTATTTTTTAGTAGTTTTGAAATTATATGAAATAGTAGTCACCCTTACCGATTGGTTTTGCCGAATTGATCGGAACAAAGACCCCCAATGTCGGTATCGGTCAATATTTGGTATCGGTCTGTATCGGATCGGAACATGCCAAACCGTATCGATATCGGCTTGTTGGATAATATCATTGTTATTAGTAACTGTCCAATGTCGGTATAGTATCGGAACATGCCAATGTCGGTATCGGTCTGTATAGTATCGGTATCGGAATATGCTAATGTCGGTATCGGTCAATATTTGGTATCGGTATCGGTCTGTATAGTATCGGAACATGCCAATGTCGGTATCGGTCAATATTTGGTATCGGTCTGTATCGGATCGGAACATGCCAAACCGTATCGGTATCGGTCAATATCATTGTTATTAGTAACTGTCCGCTACTAATGTGTATCCCATAATAAGACATTATATACGAATTTGTGCCTGTTGGATAATGTGTGTCCATCTTTGCAGAATTATTTTCAAATGGATATGAATTACTACTTGCGGAATCGTTCATGGATGTACAATCGTCGTCCTGATGATATGTGTGGTGTGCGGGATGAATACATAGCGGGAGTAGAGCAGTTCCTGCAGTTTGCTAAGGCGTTCCCTCAGTACATGGACGGCACCAAAATTAAGTGTCCGTGTGTGAAATGTCATAACGTAAAATATTATCCAGAAGTAGAAGTGACATATCATTTGTACTCGAGGGGTTTCATGCCTAATTACTATCAGTGGACCGCACACGGAGAACTTGTGTCTTTAGCATCAGAGCCGGAACCTTACGTTGAGCTGTATATGCATGCGGGACCTAATTTTGTTTCAGATAATCATGCATACGACGACGGGTGCGTGAACATGGTTTTCGACGCTGCGGGGCCTAGTTTTGTTTATGATGCACCTGAGGAGGCACCGAACGCCGATGCTGTACAGTTCATGGAGTTGCTGGAGAATGCAAGGACTCCATTGTATCCTGGTTGTGAGGATCATTCACCGTTGGAGGTGGTTATAAGACTGTTGAGCATTAAGTCAGATTTTAACATGTCGCAAGAATGCTACAACCGAGTGTTGGAGTTGATTATAGAGATCTTGTCGGCGGGTGCTAAGTTGCCTAAAGACTTCCTTCCAGCCGCCTGCAGAGCCATCGCCGGACGAGCTCTGGATGACCGCCGTTGGCGGTCTTCAGAAGAGTACGTACTACGGTACGGGATCCTACGGCACGTATTTGGCTTCGGAGTCATCCCGGGCCCCCTCTGTCAGTGCGCAGTCTCCGGCTACGCAGGCGTCGTCACGAGCTGAGGATGTTCGTCGTCAGATCGAGGAGCTGCGTCGCGAGTTGCAGCAGCAGATTTCTGATGCGCTCGAGCGACGATCCGACCCTCCGATCGTCACCGAACGATTTGATGCGGTCGAGCGCAGTATACAGGAGCTGATGAGTCTGCATCAGGCTGCAGCTGCCAACTTGCAGACGCTCACCGAGTCTACGCAGCGCACGGAGCGTAGACAGGTCGAGCTGGACGGATCGCAGAGGAGCCTTTCTCTCTCACTCGCTCAGTATACTGAGAAGGTGGTGAGTACCCTTGCTGCGCATGGTGAGCGACTGCGAGAGCTGGAGCAGGTACGTCCTCCGGGTCCATCGATGACGCCGACTCCAGATACTGCACTGCCTCCGGCGCCGACTCCAGACATTGTACTGCCTCCTACTGCCCCTACGGTACAGCTCACCCAGGAGCAGTATGACTACATTCTATCCCAGTTGCGCGGCAGGGGTCCGCAGTAATTTTATTGGTTTTTTTATGACTTGTATGTATTGGCCCTATGGGCAAATTGTTTATTCATACACTGTTGTTTATACACTTGGTGGGAGACTTTTTATCATCTTTCATTTTTATTTGACTCTATTGGATGTTTGTGAGGATGTGTGTCTGTGATATTTACTTTGCACTGCCTCCTATTTTTATTGTGATATTTACTTTGTGATATCTGCGACGGGATGACAAATATACCTACGCTGGGTTATAAGCGATGATCTGATATACAAAGGAGATGTTGCCGAAATTTTAAAAAAATATATTATGTATTTTTGTTATGATGTGTGTCTGTGTTTACAGTGAATGTGAAATACAGTGTTCGGAACCATCGACAGTTTCGATTACTGTTGTATGTTTTATCTTGGATAGAAATAGCAACAGTTCAGGGTGCACTTCTGAGAGCTTCATTTTCACGTCCTTTACTTTCTCGGACGTCGTAAAGGTTCCCGAGAAGGTGAAGGACGTGAAGAGGAAGCTCTGAGAAGTGCACCCTGAACTGTTGCTCTTTCTATCAAAGATAAAATATACAACAGTAAGCGAAACTGTCGATGGTTCGAACACTGCCCTTCACACACACTGTAAACACAGACACACAGCATAACAAAAATATCAATTATATTTTTTTTAATTTTTTTTTATATTAGCGACGTATAGCGACGTTCTGCGACGTACTGCGACGTCACACAGACGTCGCTATACGTCGCTAACTAGCGACGTTACGTCATTCGACGTCGCTAATATACGTCGCTACGTTGCCCACGTGGCCACGTGGATGCTATGCTTCGTCATCATTTATAAACTTTTGAAGCGTCGCGAGTTGTCGCTTTACGTCGCAATGTTGGCGACGTACTTATACGTCGCTATCTGTCGCTCATTTTGCGACGTCTAGCGACAATTAACTACGCGTCGCAAATAGCGACGTTTGGCGACTAAATTGCCATCTGCGACTTGCCTATAAGCGACGTAGATTTTTCGTCGCTAAATACGTCGCAAATCATTGTTAGCGACGTATTTCCTGTATTTAGCGACGTCTCCTGACGTCGCTAATCTGGATTATTTTAGTAGTGCCTGTCACCCCCAGTTTTCATGAACAGGGGTATTTTGGTAATTTTCTACTTTAAAAATTATTTTGGAATTATTTATTTATTATTTGTATTATTTTGGGGTTATTTGAATCGGGTTCGAATTTCAACTCATTTCGACTTGTTTTGACTTGTTTCGGGGACCCGGGATAGTTTTGACCTTAGCGGGCCCACACACTAGCTAGCCATGGCCCACAATATTACCATCAAAAGTTAGAGGGATTAATCATGACCCCATGGATTAGGTTAGACCTAATTAGAACTTTAGATTTATATTTTTAACCCCCAAACCCTAAGCAACCTTGTAAGGAGCTAATAAAACAATAGGAGGGCAAACTTGTAATTAGTGAAAAAGGGGGTTTGGGCTTGTTTTGGCTGGCCACATTGTGTAGGGGTGGGTAGGAGAGAGAAAACCACTTTCTTTTATTCTCATCCACTTCTTCTTCTTCTTCTCCAAGGGTTCCTTCTATTTTTGAGAGCTCACCATTGTTCCATCTCCAAATAGGTAAAAACTCTTCTCTAAATTAGTTTTTCCCCTCATGTAGAATGGTTAGGAACCCATAGGAATGTGTCCCATGGTTGTGTCTCCATTAGAGACCATTTTGTGTCCTTTTGGACATTTTTAGAGGTGTCCAATATGTAGGATTGTGTCCTAATGGAGAAAACTCTATTTGGACACTTGTAGAATTATTGGTGTGTTGTTTTGATGCTATTCTAACTTGATTCCAGATTTTTACATGTTTTGAGAATGTATTTTTCCATGTATCATATTCATATTTCCTATTTGTATATATATAAGGTTATATATATATATATATATATATATATATATCATTCTTTATATATATATATATATATATATATATATATATATATATATATATATATATATATATATAAAAAAATAAAAAAAAAAAAAAAAAATATATATATATATATATATATATATATATATATATGGCTTATATATATTAGTGTATATATTTATGGTTGTGGTGTGGTGTTTGTGTTGGTGGGGGAGAGGCCATAGGTGGCCGGCCACATGGGTGAGCCATGTGTGTGTATTGTGTTGGTAGTGAGGGATAGGTGTTTGATGTTATGAGTGTGAGAGTATGTGTTTTTGTGTGTGTGTTTATGTGTGAGTATGAGAGATGAGAGAGTGATATAGAGAGGAGAATAGGATGAGAGAGTTTGAGATCGAGAGTTTGAGTTTGAGAGAGTGAAGATTGAGATTGAGATTAGAGAGTGATAGAGAGAAGTGTATGTGAAGTGTTTGAGGAATTGATTGAGAGGGGATGAGTGTTAGATAGAGGGATGTGGAGGAGTGTTAGTGAGTGGTGCTAAGGAGGAGGGGAACACCCAAAACAGTCCCTATATTTCAGCCATTCCAGCCCTTATATGACCCCATTTACAGCCCATAAAAAACCCCCTTTGGACTGTCCTAACAACCCCTTTTGGCTGTCCCAACAGTCCATAATTGCAGCCCCCAAACTCCCCTTCATTCAGCCCCCATAGCAGCAGTTTTTACTGCTGATTTCAGCATGTTAGGGGGGGGCATTCATCCCCCATAGCAGCCCCCAACTGCCTCATTTAGCTGTCCTAATATGCACCCCAAGCACAGCTCCAAACATGTCCACATATCAGTCATGTTAGCCTTCAAAAACCTGTCAAAACAGTCCATTCAAACCACTTGATGGCTGCCCCTTTAACAGTCCAATATCAGTCCATTTTAGCACCCTACATGGCTGTCCTATAACCCCAAAAACCCCACTTTACAGCCCATGAAAAACCCCCTTGGCTGTCCTCAAAAACACTCCTAATATCACCCTTTGTTAGCCTCAACAATAGCTCAAAACATTCCCATATATGGCTGTCCTTGTTGGGCCATGACACCACCATAATAACCACTTCAAATCAGTCCAAAACACTACAAAACAGTCCCCCATTTCAGCCCCCACTTGCCTCACAAATCAGTCCACATATTGGCCTTGTGTGTGAGTGTAGTTGTGAGTTTGAGTGTGTGTATTTGTGAGTTGAGAGTGTGTGTGTAAGAGCCTATTTTGTGTATAGCAAATAGCTAATAGGAAAAACCTATAGAGAAGTCTATGAGAGTGATAAATATGTGAGTGTATCATGAGAGTGAGTGGTGTAGATGAGTGTGAGAGTGTTGAGGGTAAAATTCATGAGATAGATAAGGTAATAGGGTAAATCAATACCCCGTATCCCAACATGGCTTAGATACTTAGGAAACCCAAATTTCTTGGTAGGTAAACCTTAGATAGGTTGATATCTAGCTACCCTAAGGAGTCTAGGCTAGTACCATGGGTATTTACGGGGTTTCCTTGGGCTTGGGCAAGGTATCGGGATTTACCTTGGAAGGGTAAATGCTAGTTTTGCCTAGGAATAGGGTAATTGTGTTAGAAGCCTAAGATAGAGTTAGAACTTGATTCTCGTGGTTGATAATGATCAAATATGGTACTCTAAGACTAGTTTTGACGTCGGTTGACCTTTTTGACCAAAAGTCAACAAAAGTCAACCGAGAGTCAAACTTAGCCTTTAAGCGACCCGATTTGACCGAAACCAAACCAGAGTTGACCAGTTGACTAAAAATCAACTGTTAGTCAACATTAGATTAGTTTGAACAAGGGTTGACCCAGGGTTGACTCAGTGTTAACCAGGGTTGACCAGAGTTGACTTTTTGACCAAAAGTCAACTGTAAGTCTACCCTTGACCCCGTTCGACCTAGTTTAACTTGGATTGACTCCCAGTGACCTAGTGTGACCCAGTATGAGCCAGTATGACCTAGTATGACTCAGTTTGACCTAGATTGACCTAGTTTTGACTTAGACTTGCATTCATGGATTATATTAGCTTTCTTTTTCAGTATTTAGTCCTGTTTGACTCATAGTATCTTATCTTATGTCTGTGATCGCTCTGAGCGTCTGTTCATCCTATCAGCTCAGGACCACAGGCGAGTACATTCACTGATAGTTTTTATTGTCTTGATATCTGCTATATCCGATTCAGTCGTAGTGTCTTACTTGATTTCCAGACACGATATTTTACGGACTAGTATATGTCGGATCCTGTCATGAGATGTTGTTCCCGGATTACTTGGTATATTAGTACATGACTCGATTTGTTACTTGTACTTGTATAGACATGGACTTGGGAGTAGGCTGATCACCTGCTCTTAAATCTCGTGTCATGACGTGTTATGACCGGATCTTTTATACTATTCGGGGATGGGGAGTTATTAGTGGTTGTGTGATCAAAATACCCACTTGTTGTTTCACACTTGTACTCGACACTTGTCCATAGCTACTTGTTCACAACTTTTCATGGCGACCGGCCTTATCTTCACACTTGTTGCTTCACACTTGTTATTTGGTTGTAGCCGGTCAGATGGAAAGCTTGAATATATTTCCTAAACCGATCACATGACGCACTAATAATTCAAGGCACCTTTTACATTTATTATCTGTGGTGACTAAGTTCTGTTCGGGAGAAGGGTTACAGTCCCAGTCCTTGTTTGGTTAGGGGTTGTAACTCGACTTTTCGAACAGTTCCCAAGTCGCCCTATTTACATTCATATCGTCGTCCTTTTCAGTACTCACATCATGATATATATTTCCAGTTGATTTTGTCTTGTATTTTATTACACTGTCTCTTATAGAATTTATCAATTCATATGGAACTGCTGTTGGTGTTTGTACTTGCTCATTTTTCTGACAGGATACCGTTGACAAATTTTACAGATGATTCAGAGGCTGACTGCCCGACCTACTATGGGGTAGAGTCTGACGGAGTAGACTTAGACTGTAGCTTGTTGGTAGAGCCACTAGATTTTGCTCACCCTGAGTAGTGTAGTGTAGCTAGATTTGCCTGGCCTGCGAGCCAGCTAGCACTTTCAGATTTGTAGTACCTATTATATATTTCCTGAGACTCTGGATATTTTGTGTATAGCTCTGACTTGTGGATCTTGGACTCATTTCCTGGTTTATCTATCGTATTTTCCTTTTCCGTGCTATCTACCTTAGTTTGATATATGTGATTGAGACTGTATTGCTATGTCACCTCCATTCGGAGTGTATATACTGTACAGGTACATTTATCTGTTTTAGTCGTTGTATTTACAGACCCTATATACAGCGTTCTACCGCCGATACTGCGGCGTAGGCTGGACGTAACCACGTACTCGTGCCCCTCTTCAGGGTGCGGGTCGTGACACGTTTTTGTGGTGGCCCATACAGGTCAGAGTCGCAATTAGTGCGATCTCGTAATGGTGCTCGACTTAGAGTGCTAATTACGAGCCTGCAACTAGGATGTAGGATCTAGGATATGATAGGAGTTACTCAATCACATTTTAGAAAATTTCTGATCTTTTGATTACCATGACAACTCTTCTTGCATTTGAATTCAATTGTCCTCCTTTGATAATATCTTATCTTGTGCCATATTGATCTCTTGGGTTCAATTCATCTTCAGGATGACGGTAACTCGTTCTCAGGCGGCAGGGCCCAGTACAGTTCCAGAGAGGTCAGATCCAGGAGGTCTTCTACCTCCGGCTACGGGAGCAGCAGTCGAGAGAGCAGTAGCCTCAGTTCCTGCCCTTCAGGCAGGAGTAGCAGCGGCAGTTCCCGGAGGTCTTCCACCTCCAGCTGGGGGAGCTGCAGTTCAGGGAGCTGCCACATCAGACCCTACCCTTCGGACGGGAGCAGCAGCGACGGTTTCAGGAGGTCTTCCACCTCCAGCAGCGAGACCGTCCATGGTCATCCCTGACCTTCTTCTACCGCCGCCTCAGCTACCGACAGATGCTCAGGGGATGATAGCCCTTCTGCAGCAGATGTTGCAGACACAGAGAGCACAGGCAGAGGCACATCATCGTCAGGCAGAGGTGCTATGACAGACCATGGAGAATTCGCATCAGCTAGCTATGGCAGCAGTGGAGAGAGGTGCACCGGCTACAGTTTAGGGAGCAAGTTTAGGGAGCACCAGCACAGCAGCAGGGCCAGAGGAGGCCCGGTACACACCTCCACTTTAGGAAGATGAACCCGCGGGAGTTCAAGGGTACCGAGGGTATCCTATACGTGGATGACTGGCAAGAGGATGTCCAGCGGAGTCTGGAGTTGGCAGAGGTCCCGAGAGGTCTGTGGGTGACATCTGCAGCGAGCCAGTTCTTCGATATAGCGCTGACTTGGTACCGTACGGATCCGCGTGCGTCAGTGAGAGGATTGTCTTGGGAGGACTTCAGGAAACTCTTTAAGGAGAAGTTCTACCCGGACGTAGCCGTGTCAGCTTTGGAGGGGCAGTTTGCCAGTTTGGTGCAGGGGAACTCGTCGGTAGACGAGTACGCAGCAGAGTTCTTCCGCTTGAGCAGGTTTGCACCCAGTTTGGTTCAGGATGAGGGGTGCAATGCCCGAAAGTTCAGGAGGGGTCTCATTCATGCAGTGCGCACTCGCACATCTGGACGACGAGACGCGACCTTCGAGCAGATCCTTATGGAGGCTCAGATTGCAGAGGAGGACTTCGGCCTCAAGCCGAAGAGGAGCAGCGACGCTCTTGGAGCTAGTTCGAGTGCAGGGCCAGCGAAGCGCCCACACTTCCAGCAGAGGCAGTTTCAGCAGCAGCAGCCTCAGTTGCAGTTCCAGCAGGCACCGACGCGTGCCCAGCAGCACCAGGGATAGGGCCAGAGGCAGGCCATCCAGTGTGCCTTCTGCAAGAAGATGGGACACACCGGGGAGGTCTGTAGATTGAGGCTGGGAGTTTGTCTGTTCTGTGGAGCTCCAGATCATCAGATGAGGGACTGTGCTGCCCGTGCAGCATGACAGGCGGGCCAGGATAGAGTACGGCAGGCTAGAGGAGGCCAGCAGGGGCATGCGTTCGCCATGACAGTTGAGCCCACTCAGGCAGTAGCAGAGCAGATAGCAGGTTCCAATCTTTCGATCTCATTTCCGCATTGCTTCCTCGTAAACCGTCTTGAACTTCGATTCTATCTGTTCCTTGATTGTTGGATGAAATTTTGTTCTTGTAATGTGATATTTTTTGAGATAAGTCATATGGGCTAGGTCGCCTCGATTATGAGATTTAGAATCCTCTGGGGTCATGCTAGCAGGCAGAGTGAGGACATATAGTCGGACTATGGACGTATCTCTCGGGTGTAGGAATTTAAGGTTTTCGCTACCAAGTTAGCGGCAATGCAAAAATTTTAAATACCATAATTCTAGAGGTATGTACCGTAGATGAGGGCTCTGTGATTATCGTAGCCTTGCTCACTGGCATGACGGAGATTCTGAGTATCATGATTATTGGACAGACGCATACGATTATCAAATTGCATAAATTTTCTGTGTTTGCTTTGTTTTAAGTTTTTTGATGATTCTTTTAAGGTGGATAGACTTATATTTGAGAGTAACTTTAAATTTTATAAATTTAGTCATTTAATTCCTGCTTCGATTTTTGAGATTTTAAATTATTTTAAATTTTTAGCCATGACTTGTAAATTTGAAATTTTACTATTGTTTGGTTTTAATTTCGAGGACAAAATTTTTTAAGGTGGATAGATTTGTCACCCCCAGTTTTCATGAACAGGGGTATTTTGGTAATTTTCCACTTTAAAAATTATTTTGGAATAATTTATTTATTATTTGTATTATTTTAGGGTTATTTGAATCGGGTTCGAATTTCAACTCATTTCGACTTGTTTTGACTTGTTTCGGGGACCCGGGGTAGTTTTGACCTTAGCGGGCCCACACACTAGCTAGCCATAGCCCACAATATTACCATCAAAAGTTAGAGGGATTAATCATGACCCCATGGATTAGGTTAGACCTAATTAGAACTTTAGATTTACATTTTTAACCCCCAAACCCTAAGCAACCTTGTAAGGAGCTAATAAAATAATAGGAGGGCAAACTTGTAATTAGTGAAAAAGGGGGTTTGGGCTTGTTTTGGCTGGCCACATTGTGTAGGGGTGGGTAGGAGAGAGAAAACCACTTTCTTTTATTCTCATCCACTTCTTCTTCTTCTTCTCCAAGGGTTCCTTCCATTTTTGAGAGCTCACCATTGTTCCATCTCCAAATAGGTAAAAACTCTTCTCTAAATTAGTTTTCCCTCTCATGTAGAATGGTTAGGAACCCATAGGAATGTGTCCCATGGTTGTGTCTCCATTAGAGACCATTTTGTGTCCTTTTGGACATTTTTAGAGGTGTCCAATATGTAGGATTGTGTCCTAATGGAGAAAACTCTATTTGGACACTTGTAGAATTATTGGTGTGTTGTTTTGATGCTATTCTAACTTGATTCCAGATTTTTACATGTTTTGAGAATGTATTTTTCCATGTATCAAATTCATATTTCCTATTTGTATATATATAAGGTTATATATATATATATATATATATTTTTTTTTTTATATATAAGGTTATATAAGGTTATATATATATATTTGTATATATAAGGTTATATATATATATATATAACCTATATATATAAGGTTATATATATATATTTGTATATATATAAGGTTATATATATATATATATATATATATATATATATATATATATATATATATATATATATATATATGGCTTATATATATTAGTGTATATAAAAAAAAAAAATATATATATATATATATATATATATATATATATATATATATATATATATATGGCTTATATATATTAGTGTATATATTTATGGTTGTGGTGTGGTGTTTGTGTTGGTGGGGGAGAGGCCATAGGTGGCCGGCCACATGGGTGAGCCATGTGTGTGTATTGTGTTGGTAGTGAGGGATAGGTGTTTGATGTTATGAGTGTGAGAGTATGTGTTTTTGTGTGTGTGTTTATGTGTGAGTATGAGAGATGAGAGAGTGATATAGAGAGGAGAATAGGATGAGAGAGTTTGAGATCGAGAGTTTGAGTTTGAGAGAGTGAAGATTGAGATTGAGATTAGAGAGTGATAGAGAGAAGTGTATGTGAAGTGTTTGAGGAATTGTTTGAGAGGGGATGAGTGTTAGATAGAGGGATGTGGAGGAGTGTTAGTGGGTGGTGCTAAGGAGGAGGGGAACACCCAAAACAGTCCCTATATTTCAGCCATTCCAGCCCTTATATGACCCCATTTACAGCCCATAAAAACCCCCCTTTGGACTGTCCTAACAACCCCTTTTGGCTGTCCCAACAGTCCATAATTGCAGCCCCCAAACTCCCCTTCATTCAGCCCCCATAGCAGCAGTTTTTACTGCTGATTTCAGCATGTTAGGGGGGGGCATTCATCCCCCATAGCAGCCCCCAACTGCCTCATTTAGCTGTCCTAATATGCACCCCAAGCACAGCTCCAAACATGTCCACATATCAGTCATGTTAGCCTTCAAAAACCTGTCAAAACAGTCCATTCAAACCACTTGATGGCTGCCCCTTTAACAGTCCAATATCAGTCCATTTTAGCACCCTACATGGCTGTCCTATAACCCCAAAAACCCCACTTTACAGCCCATGAAAAACCCCCTTGGCTGTCCTCAAAAACACTCCTAATATCACCCTTTGTTAGCCTCAACAATAGCTCAAAACATTCCCATATATGGCTGTCCTTGTTGGGCCATGACACCACCATAATAACCACTTCAAATCAGTCCAAAACACTACAAAACAGTCCCCCATTTCAGCCCCCACTTGCCTCACAAATCAGTCCACATATTGGCCTTGTGTGTGAGTGTAGTTGTGAGTTTGAGTGTGTGTATTTGTGAGTTGAGAGTGTGTGTGTGAGAGCCTATTTTGTGTATAGCAAATAGCTAATAGGAAAAACCTATAGAGAAGTTTATGAGAGTGATAAATATGTGAGTGTATCATGAGAGTGAGTGGTGTAGATGAGTGTGAGAGTGTTGAGGGTAAAATTCATGAGATAGATAAGGTAATAGGGTAAATCAATACCCCGTATCCCAACATGGCTTAGATACTTAGGAAATCCAAATTTCTTGGTAGGTAAACCTTAGATAGGATGATATCTAGCTACCCTAAGGAGTCTAGGCTAGTACCATGGGTATTTACGGGATTTCCTTGGGCTTGGGCAAGGTATCGGAATTTACCTTGGAAGGGTAAATGCTAGTTTTGCCTAGGAATAGGGTAATTGTGTTAGAAGCCTAAGATAGAGTTAGAACTTGATTCCCGTGGTTGATAATGATCAAATATGGTACTCTAAGACTAGTTTTGACGTCGGTTGACCTTTTTGACCAAAAGTCAACAAAAGTCAACCGAGAGTCAAACTTCGCCTTTAAGCGACCCGATTTGACCGAAACCAAACCAGAGTTGACCAGTTGACTGAAAATCAACTGTTAGTCAACATTAGATTAGTTTGACCTAGGATTGACCCAGGGTTGACTCAGTGTTGACCAGGGTTGACCAGAGTTGACTTTTTGACCAAAAGTCAACTGTAAGTCAATCCTTGACCCCGTTCGACCTAGTTTGACTTGGATTGACTCCCAGTGACCTAGTGTGACCCAGTATGAGCCAGTATGACCTAGTATGACTCAGTTTGACCTAGATTGACCTAGTTTTGACTTAGACTTGCATTCATGGATTATATTAGCTTTCTTTTTCAGTATTTAGTCCTGTTTGACTCATAGTATCTTATCTTAGGTCTGTGATCGCTCTGAGCGTCTGTTCACCCTATCAGCTCAGGACCACAGGCGAGTACATTCACTGATAGTTTTTATTGTCTTGATATCTGCTATATCCGATTCAGTCGTAGTGTCTTACTTGATTTCCAGACACGATATTTCACGGACTAGTATATGTCGGATCCTGTCATGAGATGTTGTTCCCGAATTACTTGGTATATTTGTACATGACTCGATTTGTTACTTGTACTTGTATAGACATGGACTTGGGAGTGGGCTGATCACCTGCTCTTAAATCTCGTGTCATGACGTGTTATGACCGGATCTTTTATACTATTCGGGGATGGGAAGTTATTAGTGGTTGTGTGATCAAAATACCCACTTGTTGTTTCACACTTGTACTCGACACTTGTCCATAGCTACTTGATCACAACTTTCCATGGTGACCGGCCTTATCTTCACACTTGTTATTTGGTTGTAGCCGGTCAGATGGAAAGCTTGAATATGTTTCCTAAACCGATCACATGACGTACTAATAATTCAAGGCACCTTTTACATTTATTATCTGTGGTGACTAAGTTCTGTTCGGGAGAAGGGTTACAGCCCCAGTCCTTGTTTGGTTAGGGGTTGTAACTCGGCTTTCCGAACAGTTCCCAAGTCGCCCTATTTACATTCATATCGTCGTCCTTTTCAGTACTCACATCATGATATATATTTCCAGTTGATTTTGTCTTGTATTTTATTACACTGTCTCTTATAGAATTTATCAATTCATATGGAACTGCTGTTGGTGTTTGTACTTGCTCATTTTCCTGACAGGATACCGTTGACAAATTTTACAGATGATTCAGAGGCTGACTGCCCGACCTACTATGGGGTAGAGTCTGACGGAGTAGACTTAGACTGTGGCTTGTTGGTAGAGCCACTAGATTTTGCTCACCCTGAGTAGTGTAGTGTAGCTAGATTTGCCTGACCTGCGAGCCAGCTAGCACTTTCAGATTTGTAGTACCTATTATATATTTCCTGAGACTCTGGATATTTTGTGTATAGCTCTGACTTGTGGATCTTGGACTCATTTCCTGGTTTATCTATCGTATTTTCCTTTTTCGTGCTATCTACCTTAGTTTGATATATGTGATTGAGACTGTATTTCTATGTCACCTCCATTCGGAGTGTATATACTGTACAGGTACATTTATCTATTTTAGTCGTAGTATTTACAGACCCTATATACAGCGTTCTACCGCCGATACTACGGCGTAGGCTGGACGTAACCACGTACTCGTGCCCCTCTTCAGGGTGCGGGTCGTGACACAGCCCCTTTGCATTGCGATCAGCCAATCCAATTGGAATCGCAATCTGACCAAAATTAGCGAAGCTAAGAAATTTGAAGCCAAATCCACAAATTAAGGTACCAATCTGAGCATACAAAATTCGATTGAAGAAATTACAAACTAAACCACCAATCTGAACATATAAAAATCCGATTGAAATTGTTAGTCCCGGGGCTTGATCAAAGATGGAAAAACGGATGCAATCGAGATCTGAGATGTCACACAAAAACTTTGCAGTGATCAAACTCAAGATCTACGATGGTACAATAAAACAAATAGCCAAATTACAATCTGAAGGAGGGAAATAGAGAAGAGAAGATCTCTCGTTCTTCCTTGTAAACGTGTTGTAATTGGGACAGAACGAGTTACAATAATCTGGAGGAAGATTAGATGAAGAACAGTTGCTGGGGTGTCAAAACACCGTTGCTCAAAGCAAGATTCGCCCCACACGATCTGCTTCCAGGAACCAGCAAGTTTGAATAACTTGTGGAACGCTCGAAGTCACCTCTGTTCTGACTCCTCGGATGGACTTACAATGGCGGCAACAACTCTCTCTCTTTCTCCTTTTTTGACTTATAATTTTCGTATTAGTCACAAAAGAGGCCAGAAGAGAGTATTTATAGAGAGAGGATGGAAACCTTAGCCAACTCTTCAGTTATGGAAAGATTGAATCAAATCCCAAAAGATAGCAACGAGATTTAATTCAAATCCCACGAAATTAATTCAAATCCCACAAAGATAGGATCTGAATTAATTCAAATCCCACAAAGATAGGATCTGATTTAATCGCATTGATTCAGCCTTTTCATAACTGATTTGTAATCTGCACAGGCAGCGGATCCCTCCATGCGGCAGCAGCAGCAGCCTGGCCGCATGAACCTAATGGCCACATGGAGCCGCATGAGCCGCATATACCGCATGAGCCGCATGGACCGCATGGGCCGCATGAGCCGCATGGACCGCATGGACCGCATTAGCCGCATGGACCGCATGTACCGCATGAGCCGCATGGCCGCATGAGCCGCATATGAGCCGCATGCCGCATAAGACCGCATGGCCGCATATGAGCCGCATAAAGACCGCATGACTGCTGACGTGCTAAGTGCAAAGTGCGCCAACAAAATGCTACATTACGCCTCATGAGCCCATGAGCCCGAGTCCGAGTCCGAGTCGCTAAGCCCCTTTGGGGCTTAGCTCCAAATAGAATTAATCCAAGAGAATAACAAAAGCATTAATGCTTAATCCTTGGAGTCTTATTCTTACCTCCTTGTAAAATCACCCACATGGTTCCCTCCTTAGGGTCACCACCCCATGTGCATCTCTCAACAACACACCCAAGTATATATGTTGAGATAACTCATGGTGCATTTCCGATGTGGGACTAAAATTTATAAGGCATGTTGAGAGCAAGCTCTCTCCATGTAAAGAAAGCACCAACAGAAATTGCAATTAACAGCAATTTCAATCAAAACTGGTGTCATGTCTGTGTAATATAGCACGTAAATGGAAGCATACATGCAAGAGAGTGGACTGCTTCTAGCCCACCAAGACTCAAAGTCCACATGTGCAGAAGCTGCCACAGTAACAAAAAAAAGTTGAGATTGAGCATCCGACATCGCCATCGTATCGTAGTATAGGGTTTACGGTGGGAGTGTGGTGAGGGTTGATATAGGCTTTTCAGGAGATGGTGGGGTTCCTAGGATTAGGGTTTGGGGCGAATTAGGGGAGGTTTTCTAGGTTTATGGTTTGGGGTGGAAGGAGAAGGAAGGATTTGGGGATTCTAAAAAAATAAGGAGGAGAAGAGAAAAGGATGAGGAGGAGAAGGTCATGGGGTAGAGATTGTAAGCGTTATAATAAGAGAAAAGGAAGAGGAGGAGAAGAAGGTCACACTTATTTATAAAACATTATAATAATATTTTTATAAGCGTTATAAAAAGATATTTTCTTGTAGTGCCGAGGAGTCTCGGCTAGCCGTTTGGTCTGTACATGGCCAAACTTGAGCATCAATTTCAGCCTATACGAAAATTGGAACTGCAGGTTTGTCATCTTATAACCCATGTTTTCCCTTTTTTTATCGATCAAACATCTACCAAACCATCTGTACCCCTACGTGTTTTCTATCATCTCCAATTGCCACATCACGTGGATCTCAACGGTTTGTCCGGGACGAATGTTTTACGAAAGTTGGTCCAGACTGTACTAGTTTTCATGTGTCGTTGTTTCCACCGCATTGTAACGTGCCACGACAGCAAATAATTACGTGGTAACGAGCCTAACACATTCCTTTATCATCTCAATATGTTATATTTTAACCTCGTTAGGTTTTATGCATATTTTTACATCCATATTCATAGGATAATCCATCGAACATCGAAAAACCCATGAACCCAGCTTGTAACTTTGCCATGTGATACCACACCTCAACTTATTAATTCTCCATGATATAAATCATGTTTCCTATTTTAGAAACCTCTAAAATAGATCTTTTTCATATTTATTCTAGATTATAAAATTATATTTTAATGTGTGTCGATTTGTTCCAATCAACTGAATAAATAACATATTGTGCAACTAGTCGACCATAGTAGATAGTTACCTTAGTTAGTGCCTATAAATCTGATCAAATATTATCTTTAGACATTTTTACTATTATTTTCAAAATTATTAGAGTAATATTTTACGTATATTTTATGGTCGATTAAAGGTATAGATTAATATCAACATAGTATATGTCCATCTGAGCCTAAAACTAGACTAGTTGCATGTGACCTATCTTTGACCATAGATGACCATGAAATAATTGTTGTGTAGCATACCTTAGTGTGATAGCTGAACGGTAGTATCATCTGTTCATAGGAGGTCGTGACGACACAACTGGGATTACCGATGCGGGATCTTTGCTAACTCATCGAGAGGATTCAAGCATGTATACATTACCAAAGTTCCAGTACTTGTTTCTTTTCTTTTTTTGTTCATTTATTTTATTGTTCTATATATTGTGGACATAGAATTAGTTGATATTTAACGTCCGAAGTGTATTCGGATGCCGATATCAGCATATAGATATCAGGTATCAACAATAGGCATAACGATGCATTTTATTCGTATTTTATTGACATGATAGGCCATAGGACTCTGAAACGATCATGATAAGGAGTCTAACGTAAGATATTCGTGGTTTGGACTCTATGATAGGATCCATGATTGATACTTGTATTTGAGATTTCTTTCGTGACTTGACATGACTCGACTGGATAGATCTAAACCATGGGGTGAGGAGAACAACTCTGTAATATCAGGCTACCTTGACTCATTCAATATCGTCTCTATAGCCGAGACTTGGTTGTCACCTGACTCGTATAAGATTTTCTCTATAGTAGAGCTTTGGTGTTATCTTGACATGTATGCCCTTCGTCCCACGATATGGTGCCTAGGGTAATAGCCTTGCTGATGTGCTTGCGAGCCTCAGTTACTGAAGCCTGATATATAAAATGAGTTCTCACATGCATTTCACATAGATCATTATTGTATTTACCCTTCAATTTATATATTTCCTTTACTGTTACTTTGGCATGTTGTTTGTACCTTGCTATGTCCCCTGAGGACCTGGTTATCTCTCTAGATAATTAACTGAGCGAAGTTAGTTCGCGGGACACGATGGTGTTGCCATTTCTGATTCAAATATCTTTTGCGATTACATACTTATCTCTATTACTTGTACTCTGCTTATTAGCCTAGTATTTGTAGACTTATATTACTTTTTTAGATTCTATTCAGATAAGTGTAGCATGGGGCGCACACCAAGATATATATTATCCATTCTTGTATTCTATATTACTGTGGATTGAGACATAGTAATATTATTGGGTAATTTAGATAGTGGGTTGTTACCGTACAACTTATAAGTATTCGAGCTGGACTGGAGTCCACTTGATACGTAGCTGCCATGCATACGTATTCCTAGAGCTACGTATTTTAGGACTGGGACATTACAAAGTGGATATACAAAAAATAATTACTGAGCTCCTTACATCTGTACTCAACCAGAAGGGAAATTACGTCTCATTTCTTGTTCAACTTCTTTATATGTTATGTATGGTCTACTCGACCTCACTTCATCATTAAATGTGCTAAAAAAACCACGAAGCATTGGCCAATAAATAGAATAATAATAGCGTATACTACTATATTGAGATGACATGAATATGAATGTATTAATTACTTATCCCTCGAGCTTATCTACTTCATCCTCATTGCAGTTGAGTAATATATAAAACTTAGCAGCCCTTAGATCATCGTCATTAAGAAATCTCTTATTCATTTTTCCTGAAGGCTTTCCGAAGGAATTGAATACTTACTGTTGCATCATTAGATTTTAGGTATCCATTATCATTTTTCGGGGCTCTTATTCGATTAGTAGCAATATGAGGCTTGAAATATGTCGAACAAAAGTTTGTATTCTCCTCGAGAATATATGTTTCACAAATAGAACCCTTTTATCTTTCGGTGGTTCAATTGCCGCTCGAATGGATACGTTCACAGGTAACCGACAGGTCCACCGACACGGGCCTCATAGGAAAGATAAATTAGAAAATGCTACCCAGAGTCGAAGAATCCAGAAGGAAATACCCTCTCAAGCTTGCATAGTTTACCGTAATGTCCTTCTCTTGCTTTTCTAGACGACCGATGAGCAACTTAGTTGAACAAAGATCTCTGAAGAATATGTTAAGCTATGTTAATGGATCCCAAATGACCTACGGTAAGAATTCCTAAAAGACAATCGGAATTAACCTCTCCATGAATACATGACATTCGTGGCTCTTCATACCCATCAATTTGTTCTCCTTGAGGTCGACACATCTTCTCTGATTCGACACGTACTTATTTGTAAATTTTAGGCCCTGAATCCACCTACAAAATCTCCTTTTATCCTCCTTGTCTAGTAAGAAAATTGCCTTAGGCTGCTTATACTTCCCGTTATCTTCCTCTATCAAATGCAACGCAGGGCATCTGCATATATCTTCCAAGTCCAACATGGCCTTAGAATTGTTTTTTTTTATCTTTTCCTTTACGTCCATCACAATACTAATTATGTTATCAAACACATTCTTCCCGATATGCATGACATCAAGTTAAGTCTGATCAGATAGGTGCTCCAATATGGTAGGTCCTAGAATATACTCATCTTTGTCCAGTTACGAATGACCAAATCCACCACACTTGTACTCCATTAGCAGGCTCTTCGATAACACTTGGTAAATCTTTTATCTTCTTCTGTATCTTGTCTCCGGGCCAACTTGGCGGTGGATTGGCCTTCTCCACAATGTCGTCACAAAAATCATACATATTCCTCCGGAACGGATGATCCTTCGGCAGAAAATTATCGATAGCAATTAAAGAAGCACGATTTTTTATCGTATTCAAATGAAAATTCTTAGTGTTGTCCATTCAATATGAAAAAGAGAGACGACCATGAGTGCTCCATCCCGATAAAATTTTATTGGCCGAAAAGTTGTTTATGGTCCATATAAGATTTGCTCTCATCTAAAAATTATGTTTTCTAAAAATATAGTACGTGTTGGTGCTACTTCCCACAGCTGATTCGATTTATCTATCAACAGATGCAAGTACACATCGATGCTTCTTTTCGGATTGTTCAGACCCGAGATGATAACGGTTTGGAACATATATAGAGTCTACATACACATCCATGGCGGTAGGTTGTATGTGATGATGATCACAGGCCAACACGAATACTGGGAGTCCGAAAGTCCGAATAGGGTGAAACTATAGGAGGAGAGCCCCAATCTAATAATACATGGATCCGAAGCAAAATCAAGATTCTCACGATCAATATGCTTCCGTGCTTCTTCGTCAGATGGATGATCCAACACTCCTTTAATATGTTTCCGCCTGTGCCAACTCATGTTTTTGACATTCTTCTTCACCATAAATAACCTCTGCAACCGCAGCGTCAAAGACAATTAGTGCATCGAATCGGTCAGCTTCCTTGCACCGCTAATCCATTCAGTTCCAGTTGCCTTGTTGTCATTCCCCAATTTTATAAATCTTCCATCCTCGTATTGATTTGTACTGAATCGATCGTCCTCCCTAGACGTGATGATATATGTCTGAGTTTGCACTTGTACAAGACACGAATGGTACATAGTTCATAACTAGTCTCAGAATGAACACATTGTAGCAGAATAAGCGAACAAATTGAAGATGTACGAAAGACATCTCTTTATCGATAAGAATTATTTATTAATCATACCAGGGGAATACAAAGATTTAACAGTTTACAAATGCTCTAAATGGCCATTAACTTATGCTGATTTGTCTTACAATGAACATGTCGACTCGGCTCACAACTCACTAGTACAATAATAATACAATATATCTTATGCCCTTTATAAGCAGAAGACATAATCTTTTACAATGAGAGCTTCAGCATGTCCAACAAATCTTTAATGCCTTGGAACTGAACAAGCCAATCTCTACGTACCGCAATCCCAAGAACATGTGAAAAAATCCTACAGAGACATGAGTCAGTAATTGTCGTGTATTAGCGAGTAGAACTGGCCCACTCGCCTAAACCAACACTTCTAGTCATGTGAGCAAGCATTTTTTACGGTAATATTTCTATTTGGGCCTAAGGTCAACTTAATAGTTCATAATAGAGCAGTAGTTTAGCATACTTTTGTTAACAAGTTAAGCAATAACATTGAGTAACATAAATGATAAATATATCAATTTTTACTGATTTCTTATCAACAATCGACTTTTCCACACCTGCATGTATAAGACATTCATTAGAACACATTCGACAACATGGTCGCTCGTAAAAAAATGCACCATAAAGGAAATCCTCAAGGGTATTACGACACACCATTCAAAGCCGGTTGCTAGCCTCAATAAATGTGCCGTAATATAGAACATGCCATTTAGGACTTCAAGACGCGCCATTCCACCGTAGGTAGCAGGCCTAATGAAAGTCCCACAATTATCTTGTGCCAGCATATATAGCACGACCAGTGTTTGCCTATAGGTTGGATCGGTTCCAGTATCCCAGGTACCTTTCGAGAAAACTCACTCAGACTTGTGCACAAGTTGTCCATGACCATGGAAATGCATATATGACTCGATAAACATTAAGTGCATGATAATGTACTAAAAGTAAACAAGCCAATAATTCATTATATCATCTCATCCAAAGTAGTATTCAATGACTTATCATTTTCATCATTCTTATCATTTCCACACTTGCTGATCTATTGATCTCAAGCCTCATCATTTCACATTTCTCATGTCATCACATTGCAGGATTTTTCACCTCATTTCATTCTCATAGGGACATACACGATGTATTAGAGGATATCCTTAAATTACTAATACACAACAAAAGTTGCATAAATCTAAGAAGAAAAAGTTCATTCACTACAACAAAAGTGATATTTTTGATGGTTTATTTATCGACAGTCGTAAAAAAACTGTCAAGAAATTGGGTTATCTTAACGGTTTTAGCCTTATGTTAAGAAAGAACATATTTTATTTCAATTTAGCAATTTTATATAATAATAGTTGACAATTTTAGAGGATAGGTCAAAAAAACCTTTTATTTCAATAGACGATTGTTTGATAACCGTCATCAAAATTCTTGCTTACAATTTGGAGGTCATTTTGGTAAATTTTAAGTTCTTTTTTTTTCTTGATTGTTTTTGGTGGAGAGATATCTCTCGAATCCTCTCATCTTTCATTTGTGCCTGAGCCCTCTCCACCTCCTCTATTTCTCCATGGTCAGAACATCTTTTCTGCTATCCTCCTCCTGAAGAACAGTTTGGCAACTCTAGAGGGGGGTGAATAGAGTTTATATAGAAAAATAGCCAATTAAAAATAACTCTTTCACCAACAATAAATAATCAGAGTAAAGTGCGAAAAATAAATGAAGAGAAAAAGAGCATACGCAAACACAGCGATTTTAACCTGGTTTCCCTCGTGGAGGACTAGTCCAGGCCTGAGAACTCTAGCTCAGGATTAAATCCACTATTTGTGAAATAGTAGTTTACAACCCGTGCCTTTTCTTCAGAAGAGCACGTCAACTTCTAACAGATGATCGCAGTGGCGATTTGCTTGGAATTGTCCAAGCGACTTCTTCGACTCTTGCACAAGAATCCTAACTGAGAGATGCTGAGCACTCGACACTTAGGAGGCTTGTGGCTAGTAGATGGGAAGGGTATGGCTTACTTGAGCTTATAAGAGAGAAGAGAAAAGAAGATTGGATGGATTGGAATGAGAGAATTCATGCCCTATTTATAGTATTTTTATAGGCAGAATTCGGCCAGAATTCGGGTAGAAAAATTCAAAAATTTGGCCGTTGGACAACTAGCAACCAGCTAACCCTAAAATTAGGGTTCCTGATTTCAAGGGGACAGAGTTCGGCCCGAACTCTGTGTGGAGGCAGAGTTCGGCCCGAACTCTGTCTCCAGAGCACAGAGTGGTTCTAAGGAGATTTTTGGGCAGTGTTTGGTTCAGTGGAGCTTGGGATTTTGGGTAGGCTGTAGACTAAGAGTCAAGAGCTCAGCAAGACTCAGAGTACACAAGTCTAGACTCAATGAAAATATAAAATACAGACTCGAAAACACACTGAGAGCCGGAGACTGAGCTGTCATCTGTCTTGAACTGGTATGCAGACGTCGTGTGTCGTATTGAATTAATACAGATATTATTTAGTCAATGTAGTAAATATTTGGTTGACTGTGACTTTGTGTCAACAATCTCCCCCATATTGATAATTGACAAAATAATATATGTATATTCAATATTTATACCTGGACACAGTTGATTATAGCAACATAGCTCCCCCATACTTGATGCTGAGCTAGAATGTAATAGCTCCCCCGTAATCAGTGAACGGTGTTGAGCTAGAAGCAATAGCTCCCCCGTAAATAGTGCATGGAACCTGTATAATATCTCCCAAAAAGCACAAACAAGCACAGAAATACGAAAAGATAGGATCTGATACCAAATAAGTATATCCAGCCATATATATCCAGACAGAATATACATAGTTCTCCCCCTTTTGGCAGTTAGCAATATAGTCTGCAGAGAAATGAATAATAAAAGAAAACTGCAGTAGACAATTAATAGTAATACAACCACACCAAGCAGAGAAGAAACAGTATAGAAATAATCAAAAGAAGTACTAGCATAAAGTGTCATAACCAAATGTCAAACACACAACCAGAGTTTAAAAGCATCCAAGTACATAAAACTGAAACTAACTAACTAGAAATGAAAATGCATCAACTAATGTCATCATCAGCAGCAGCAGCAGCAGATAGTAGCCAATCTCCATCACGGAGCATGAGATGGTCCAGGAGTGTCAGAGCGTCTGGGATCCACAAAAGCAGCACCCGGATCCAGGTAACGCATGACCCACGGATCATCAATGCGATAGCCCTCACGATCGGGATCCCGCTGCATGGGAATGGGCATAGTAGGATGATGGGACATGGAGTACCGAATATCATGCAGCGAGTTGCTGAGTGCACTCATCTGCAGGGTAGTGCGGTAGTCCATCTGAGCCCACCGATCGTCCTCTAAGTCGAAACGATCCCGGAGCATGGTCTGGATGGAGTCAAGAGTGGCAGGTAGAGGAGGTGCATCCTGACCGAGTGGAGGGGCGTCTGGCTCCTCATCATCAGAATGCTCAGAAGCCTCAGGAGAGGCGACGATTGCTTGAGTACGTCGTGCCTTGGACAGGAAAGCAGGAGCAGGCAAGAATGGACAGTCATGAATAGGAATGATGAATGTACGAAAAACCATAGGAAGGTATAAAGGATAAACCAAAGCTCTTGGTTTCTTCCTACAATTTATCATCCAGTCCATCATTGTCCTAGGAAGATTGAAGGGGATACGAAAATGAAGGTGATATAAAGCAGAGATCTCAAAGTAGGTAACTTCATCAGTTGAACCAGCTTTTGGTAAGATAGTATTGAACACGATGCGATGAAGTTCATAAAAGTAGGGGGTGAGATGCTTGGCCTTTAGCTTGCGAGGACTTACGTTAGGAGCACATAAATCCTCCTTGAATCCTTCAAGGGAAGTATCGCCAACAAATTGAAGTTGACGTGCTTCCACAAGCTTGTCCCACACATCAAGATCCGGGAGAGCAAGAAAGTCTCCCAACTCAGAATCATTGAAGGCAATGTTAATGCCAGCAACCCGGGAATAGATGTGGGTTGCATCGTAAGTCAGATTACAGTAGAACATTTGGATTGCGCTACGGTAAATGACAAAGTTGGAAGCAACTAGTTCATCCAAGCAAAGATCACGAAATAAAGATTCATATTGAGAAAATATTGTGAAATTGATGGGATGGCCCCCAAACACCGGACGAGTCCTAAAATCGCTAAACCATTCATTAGAGGCGTCTAGCGACACAAATAGACGGTCGTCGTATGTATTAGGGTCATCGGGACGCGGCGGATTGAACAACGGATGAATGGGGTGTTGTTCAACAACTTGTTCAATCGGAGGAGGAGGAACCGAAGAGGAAGCTCCCTCATGTCGAGTCCTTCTCCCTCGTTTGGACAAGCGAGATGCCATTTGCAAAGAAATAGGAGAACTTGAAAATGATAGAAAGAGAGAGTTATACCTGAAAATAATACCAAACAGTGGAAGAGAATGTTGAAAAACCCCTTTCCCTTGATTTTGAGAAGAAATGGAGCTCTCTAGATCAAGAACTAGGGCTAGGGTTTGGAAGGAAGAAGGTTGAAGAGGTGGAGAAGAAGGAAATATGGGAGAAAAGAGAAGGAATCCCGAAATAAAATAGGGGTTTGTCTTTGGTCGGATAGAATATTGACCATTGGATCTAAAATGATCCAACGGCAGAGCCAGATCCCGACGCTGGAGCAATTGGACCGAACTCGGCCCGAACTCTGTTAAGGGCAGAGTTCGGCCCGAGTTCTGGATTAGTGGTCCAGAACAGAAAACAGGCTGAAAGATAAAAAAATTGGTTAAGTGTTGAAGAAAAGTGATGGTTGAGGATAAAAGTTTGATGAAATCAGTGAAGTACATAGAGAGGTACTCAAAAGTCAGAATGAACTTTAGAATGTAGTAATTAGACAGTATTAAGTCGAAACAAACCATATAATAAACAAGGAAATATATTGTAATTTAATATTTCAAATTTGCCATGGGTTAGCTGCAGGGGCCGGATCCCAGCTAGCGGTAGTCCTGAGGACTAGTGCACCGTGTCGCTTAGGCTTTTACGCCTTATTGTCAGAAGGACCCTTTCGGCTTGTACCCATACCAAATTTGTCGTAAAAGAATCAAAATATACTCGATATTTATGCAGGCGAGTCTCAACTTATAACTGCTTCATCCAAAATTCCGAGTTCACGACATAGGAAATTGAAGCGCTCTTCGGATAATGGCTTAGTAAAAAAATCTGCTAGCTGATGATCAGTATCGATAAATTCTAAGTTAATCGTGCCATTTTACTGATGATCACGCAAAAAGTGGTGTCTGATCTCAATGTGTTTAGTGCGTGAGTGGCAGACAGGGTTCTTAGTCAAATTAATGGCACTTGTATTGTCACAGAATATAGGAATATGCATAAAAGATAACTTATAGTCTTCAAGGGTTTGCTTCATCCACAGAATTTGTGCACAACAACGCCCAGCTGCTATGTATTCAGCTTCTGTTGTGGATAGTGCGACAGAGTTCTGCTTCTTGCTAAACCAGGAGACTAAAGCTTTTCCTAATAAATGACACGTACCGCTCGTACTTTTACGGTCGACCTTGCATCCAGCGAAGTCAGCATCGGAATAACCAATAAGATCAAATGATGTTGACTTAGGATACCATAGGCCCACTGTAACCGTACCCTTAAGGTATCGAAAGATACGCTTAACCGCGGTCATGTGTGATTCCTTAGGATTAGCTTGATATCTAGCACATAGGCAAACACTGAACATGATATCGGGACGACTAACAGTTAAATAGAGTAAGCTGCCTATCATACCTCGATACTTACGTTGATCAACGGGTTTGCCGCTCTCATCTGGTTCGAGTTTGGTTGAAGTAGCCATTGGTGTGCTGATTGGTTTGACGTTGTCAAGATCGAACTTCTTCAGCATGTCCTTGGTATACTTCGATTGGCAGATGAAAGTTCTATTAGCCATTTGTTTCACTTGCAGACCAAGAAAGTAGTTGAGCTCTCCCATCATGCTCATCTCAAATTCTGTCTGCATACATTTGGCAAATTCTTGACAGAGGGTTTCATCAGTAGAACCAAAAATGATATCATCAACATAAATTTGAATCAACAGAATAGTGTCTTTAAAAGATTTTATAAACAGTGTAGTGTCAATTTTCCCTTTTGAAAAACCTTTCTCAAGTAAGAAGCTACTTAGCCTTTCATACCAAGCTCTGGGGGCTTGTTTGAGGCCATAAAGCGCTTTCTTTAGCTTGAACACGTGGTCGGGAAATTTATGATTTTCAAAGCCAGGAGGTTGTTTCACATAAACTTCCTCCTTAATAAAACCATTCAAGAAAGCACTTTTCACATCCATTTGAAATAATTTAAAGTTTTGAAAATTAGCAAAAGCACAAAGCATCCGAATGGATTCTAGTCTAGCAACAGGAGCATACGTCTCATCGTAGTCGATACCTTCCTCTTGGTTGTATCCTTGAGCTACTAGACGAGCTTTGTTACGTGTGACTGAACCATCTTCATTTACTTTGTTTCTAAAAACCCATTTAGTACCAATTATCGAGTGATTAACCGGTCTAGGAACGAGTTCCCATACTTGGCTTCTCTCGAATTGGTTGAGTTCTTCTTGCATAGCAGAAATCCAAAATTCATCATTAAAAGCTTCAGAAATGTTTTTAGGCTCTACTTGTGAAATGAAGGCAGTGCTAGCAACGGAGTCTCTTAGTGATGATCTAGTAGTTACTCCACGTGAAACTTCTCCTATAACTAAATTTTCTGGATGAGAAGGTTTGAAAGAGAATTTCTTAGGCAAACCCTCCAGAGAATTAGTTTCGGTCGAAGTATTCATTGGAGTCGAAGTTGATGGCTCAACGTCATCATCAAGAGTACTTACTGCACTGTTGTCTTCATCAAAAGTCACATTTGTTGACTCTTCCACAATAAGTGAGCGTTTATTAAAAACTCTATATCCCTTACTCTTGGCGGCATAACCAAGAAAGATACCATCGTCAGCTTTGGCATCAAATTTGCCTAAGTTGTCTTTGGTGTTAAGGATAAAACATCTACAACCAAAAACTTTAAAATAAGAAACATTGGGGGTTCTCCCAAACCAAAGCTCATAGGGTGTTTTCTTCGTAATGGGACGAATTAGCACCCTATTCAAAATGTGGCATGCTGTACTGACAGCTTCTGCCCAAAAGTATTTCGGAAGTAAAAATTTATTCAACATGACTCTGGCCATATCGCCGAGAGTTCTATTCTTCCGCTCCACAACACCATTTTGTTGAGGAGTTCTAGGACAAGAAAATTCATGATCAAAACCATTTGCATTACAAAGATTTTCAAAATCATAATTTACGAATTCGCCTCCATGATCACTTCGGATTCGAGTAATCATGTAGCCTTTTTTGTTTTGAACTTTCTTTACAAAAACTTTGAAAACAGAGATAGCATCGCTCTTATTAGCGAGAAAGAAAACCCAAGTGAATCTCGAAAAATTATCAACAATAACAAATGCATAAAGTTTGCCACCAAGGCTAGCTATTCTACTAGGACCAAATAAATCCATATGAAGTAGTTGCAAGGGTCTAGTAGTACTTACAGAGTTGATGGAATGAAATGAGGATTTAGTTGCCTTGTTTAGTTCACATTCGGCACATATCGTGTCCTTTTTGAATGTAATGTCAGGCAATCCTCTCACAAGCTTCTTGGTAGAAAGCCTGGATATAGCATCCATGTTGGCGTGACCATGACGCTGGTGCCAAAGTAGTCGTTCGTCTTTGTGGGCATATAGATATCTACCTGCATTGTTAGTATTTACAGAAAGATAGAAAATATTGATATTGTCCTCTCTTTTTCCTTCAAAAGCAATGTCTCCTGTTGACCTATCATAGATGTAGCAACTGTTTTGTCCAAAGTTAATATCATATCCATGATCAGCAAGATGACTAATGCTGAGCAGGTTATGCTTTAACTCGGTCACTAGGCAGACATCCTTTATTACAGGAGAAGGAGGATGACCAATGATACCATTACCTATTATGTGCCCTTTGAGATTGTTACCGAAGGATACATATCCTTCTCTCTTCATCGATAGTGATGCAAAAAGATTTGCGTCTCCCGTCATATGTCGCGAGCATCCACTATCGAGAATCCACTTACTTTCAGTTGAAGAGGGAAGGTCCACCTACATCAAGAGTAGATGTGACCTTTGGTACCCGAGTTCTTGAGGGTCCTGAAAAGTTAGTCTTTGGAAACCAAGTATATATCTTTTTATCTACAAGTCTTCTAAATTTGCACTGTGGTGAGATGTGTCCATGTAATCCACAGTAAGTACAGATAGCATTCTTATTTATACTAGGAGCATGAGAATAATATCTATAAGCAACAGGATGAGGATGGTCATGATGTGAAGAGTTAGCATGGTGATGATAATTATGCATAGAATGAGTGGCATGGTGATGGTGTCTATGAGGCATATCATGATGGTATTGTCTATGATGTGTGACATGCTGATATTGTCTATATGGCATGGCATGATGATTTTGTCTATATGGCATATGATGATCTTGTCTATATGACATTGCATGATGATCTTGTCTATATGGCATGGCATGATGATTCCTATGTGTGGAGTGATGTTGATTGTGTCTTTGTGCATGATGATTGTGTACTGAGTGAGAATTATTCTTACGTGCACGTGATTTGTGAAAGTTTGTGTATATAAATGCATAGTTATGTGCTGCATGAGAATGACGTGGTTGACTAGCATGAGTGGTGTTGTGCCCATGTGATTGGGTTTGAGGTTGAACAACCTGTTTATCCAATTTAGTTTCTAATCTTTTAGAAACAGCTTGCAGTTCATCAACCTTAATATTTAAGCTATATATCTTAGTCATGGAAATCTTGTGTCTACTCTTTTCTTCAGCAAGCAACGTGTTGAGTGTAGTGATTTCTTGAGTTTATTGCTCAATACGTGCTTCAGCATCATGTAAGCTTAATTTAAGCTTGGATACTTCATCAGGGTCATTTGTGGGTGTCGTGTTTCTAACATTATCAAGAAGTAAGAAAATTCTTTGTATCTCATCTTCAAGACTTTTGATTTTGTCCTTGGCATGTTTGTATTTACCGATGACCTTTTTGTGATCATCGAGTAAATCAGTGAAAGCATCACCAAGTTCATCAAAAGAGAAGTCATCTAGAGTTTCGTTAGATACTTTGTTGGAAGTTGCCATTAGGCACACATTTGTTGTATCTTGAGGAGAGCCTTTTTCTTCTTCGGAGTCACTCGCTTCACTTTCATGCCAAATTCCTGTGTTGGCATATTTCTTTGATGAGTTCTTTTTGTATGGCTTCTCATAGCGGTTGCTCTTCTTCAAGAATGGCCAGTCTTTTCGAACATGTCCAGTCTTCTTGCAACCGTAACAGGTTGGCTCTTCTTCATCATCTTCTTGTGAATCCTTCTTCCTTCGATTGAAGCGAAGGAATTTTCTGAAGTTGCGAACCATGAGAGCTTGGTCTTCATCATCCGAGTTGTCGTCTTCGGTCTCATCGTGATCAGCCCTTTGTCGATGAGCTTTGAGTGCGATCTCCCTGGTCTTCGGAGCAGGCTCTTCGAAGTCCTTGAGGTCAAGCTCGTGAGTCATGAGCTTATCCATCAAGGTCTCCATTGACATTGTTGTGAGATCGTTCCCTTCTATGATGGCTGTCACCTTAGGGTTCCAAATCTTTGGTAGCCCTCTGAGCAACTTACGAATCTTCTCGTGGTTTGAGTACTGTTTTCCAAGCGAGGATAGAGGATTGATGATGTCGAGGAATCTTGTGATCATTTGAGTGATCGTCTCACTTGGCTTCATCTTGAAGGCTTCGTATTCTTGAGTGAGACGGCTTATTTTAGATTCCTTGACCTGTGTGGTTCCTTCATGCGTCACTTCTAGAAGTCTCCATACTTCATGAGCAGTGGTGCATATAGAGACCCTGTTGAACTCATTCCTGTCTATAGCACAGAATAAAGCATTAATAGCCCTAGCATCTAGACTTGTCTGTTTCTTCTCCTCGACAGAATATTTGTCGTGTGGTTTCTCAATGAGGTCACCATCGACAACTATCCTGGCGGGCTTTTTGTAACCGTCAGTGACGACAGTCCACAGGTCAAAGTCTAGAGACTTAAGATAGAAGCTCATCCTTGTTTTCCAATATGTGTAGTTTGTCCCATCAAATAGGGGAGGCCTATGAGTGGACTGACCTTCACCATGATTGGAAATCAAGGATTGTGTGGTTGCCATGGATCAGCTCTTAGGATGTTAGTCCTTAAAAAGAGAACAGAGCTCTGATACCAATTGAAGAACAGTTTGGCAACTCTAGAGGGGGGTGAATAGAGTTTATATAGAAAAATAGCCAATTAAAAATAACTCTTTCACCAACAATAAATAATCAGAGTAAAGTGCAGAAAATAAATGAAGAGAAAAAGAGCATACGCAAACACAGCGATTTTAACCTGGTTTCCCTCGTGGAGGACTAGTCCAGGCCTGAGAACTCTAGCTCAGGATTAAATCCACTATTTGTGAAATAGTAGTTTACAACCCGTGCCTTTTCTTCAGAAGAGCACGTCAACTTCTAACAGATGATTGCAGTGGCGATTTGCTTGGAATTGTCCAAGCGACTTCTTCGACTCTTGCACAAGAATCCTAACTGAGAGATGCTGAGCACTCGACAGTTAGGAGGCTTGTGGCTAGTAGATGGGAAGGGTATGGCTTACTTGAGCTTATAAGAGAGAAGAGAAAAGAAGATTGGATGGATTGGAATGAGAGAATTCATGCCCTATTTATAGTGTTTTTATAGGCAGAATTCGGCCAGAATTCGGGTAGGAAAATTCAAAAATTTGGCCGTTGGACAACTAGCAACCAGCTAACCCTAAAATTAGGGTTCCTGATTTCTAGGGGACAGAGTTCGGCCCGAACTCTGTGTGGAGGCAGAGTTTGGCCCGAACTCTGTCTCCAGAGCACAGAGTGGTTCTAAGGGGATTTTTGGGCAGTGTTTGGTTCAGTGGAGCTTAGGATTTTGGGTAGGCTGTAGACTAAGTGTCAAGAGCTCAGCAAGACTCAGAGTACACAAGTCTAGACTCAATGAAAATATAAAATACAGACTCGAAAACACACTGAGAGCCGGAGACTGAGCTGTCGTCTGTCTTGAACTATTATGCAGACGTCGTGTGTCGTATTGAATTAATACAGATATTATTTAGTCAATGTAGTCAATATTTGGTTGACTGTGACTTTGTGTCAACACCTCCTTCCTTGTCTCACCAAAATCATACTCCTCCGTCACCTTCTCTCCTCCAAATTCTAATCACTAGGTCAAAGTCTTTGCCCTACTTTTTTTGGAGCAGCCAAACAAAGGGGGACAACCCATCAAAAATCCCCATCGCTAGATCTGCTACTCATTCTTCTCCCCTCCCCAAACCCTAACCATAATTTCTTTCTACTAACAGCAGCATCAGCAGCCATGTAAATATCGAAGCGGTCGAAGATGCTCCAATATATCATCATCACCGACAAGGAGCACGAGGACCCCCTGACAACCCGTGATCCCGTGATGCAAACAAAATGTCCTTTCTGTCCCTAATAATTTGTAATACCAAAATTTTTCCTGATCTCACAAATTTTGATCATTTTTTCTGGTATTTTCTTTCCCAACAATTTCATCTGTTCCCGATCTGCATTGTTAGGGTTGTTGATAAAGTTACAATCTTTACATCAATTTTTGTAATTTCTAACATTTTTTGGAGGGCAAATCTAATCAATTTTGGGGATTTTTGTTACTTGATTTGCTAATTTAGGTTAAATATCTTCTTTGGGGGCATCTGCCAACGTATTCTATCACGCCCTGACCCAAAAAATCGCTCGTCCTCGCTAGATTTTACCCGAATCATCGTCCACGTTGGGGCGTAATGCCGTACGAGCCTGGAGTTTCGCTCGTGCAAGGCAAGATAACAGGTTCACATAAGTTTATCTTAAATTGATAACATAAGCAGGGGAAGAAAACAGAGTATACAATAAGAATCTCTTTTATTAATAATGTTTATAAGGCTTTAAATAGCCCAATTGAATATGCCAACTAGCTACAACGCTCATGATCTCTATACCTCATAAAGGATTACATTATTCCATACATTATGCCTCTTTATAGCCAACAAGTAGTCTTCGGCCGAACATCTCCATGTTGCAAGTCTGAATGCCAATGTGGTAGCTCGCCTCCAAACGCCAAAGACTCCATGTCTCGACGCGTCCAAGCCAATTCCCGTCCCAAGCTGAACATATCCTAAACCTGTGAGCAAACTAGTGGGATATTAGTGCTTTCGTCCTCGTTGTACTGATCAAGACCCACTCGACTAATCCAACACTGAGTAAATTTAGTGAAGCATGCATCTTTATTTGGTGATCTTTCTATTTAGCCTTAGGATCAATTTCATGGCGATATTCAAGCAGTTATCGATAGCAACTAAATCATAATTGTGTCCAATATCGTGTCCCTACACCAGATACAGTTAAACAATATGAACATAAACATGGTGATCGTGTCCATCTCCATTATGTTTTGCGTAGCTTACAATCGATAGAAATTTGCATAACCAATTACACAAATCACGCAACCAACCAAGCAAACTTAATATATGCATAAGGGTGGCAGGCTCTGCGCTGCACCTAATACTAATCTTAGCCTGCCGGTCCTATCTATATGAAGGTCATGACATTTTACGCCATAATGGACTGCTATCTTAAAGTGTAAGTCGTCGATCGCTTTAGCACGGGTTGCTAGCCCAATATCCAGAGGATTCCAAACTTACTAGTATTGTAGCTTATCACACAATAGGAGGGCGCAACCTGTGTGAATGAAGTACACCCCAAATATTCCTTAATTCCCTCCGCGGTCGAACGCTCCCGGTGCCCCGGTGATTCTACGTTCAAGGGAAGCTTGCCCATGCACGGCCCATCCATCCAAGTCCATTGACCATGCAATACATGCCTGATTTTCATACAACCAAACAACTTCGTCTATTTCTACTCCATTGGCACAATGCCCCGATTGAATCAATGTTCATCACTGATCGCCCCGAAGGCCATAAACACTTTAAAGGCACCATGCCTCGTCCGACAGTTTTGTCACAACATTCGTGCCACAACTGTTCTGTTCACCACGAAGCCATCATTTATGAGTTCCGTGCACATACGTACACCTTGACACATATATCTTTTTTCCTTCGAGTCGTACATTAGGTACACGCCTCGATACTGTATTTCCATGTTCTAAGCCTTAGTGTTCAATATTCTTCTGAGTCGTGCACTTAGTGCACATTTCAATATTTTCTTTCAATGTTCTAACATCCGTTTCCTATCGTGACTCGTGCACTTGATGCACGTCGCTTCAATTGTTCAATATTTTATCTTAATGTTCGACACACACACTAAGACCTTTACTCGATTCGAGCCATGCTCGTTAACTCGGTAGCAACATACGCTACTAGGGTACATTTTATTAGACATGAAGGAGTAGGGGAGAAGAGTCATGAACCCGCCCACCTTAGTCCAATATGCCTTGTCGTTTCGTCGAGCTAATGCGGTTCGATTCCATAACTTGGTTGCACGGCTAACTCTTCTAACTTTGCCATTTTGTTGAACTATTTGGCCGATTCAGCCTACCGTGCCCATGCCTTAGTTCGTTGCAAGACAACGATTTGGTTTTGCGGACACCGTTGCGAATAAGGCAAAAAGCCAACCTCTTATCATTCAGCATAAAAGCGTAGCCTGTACACGAAATCAACTAAAATCAGTACTTGCTCAAAGGGGACTTATGCTTTGTATCGTTTCGATTTATAGATTCGAATCAACTCAAGGGTTTCCTTCTGGCCAACGTAACTCTTACAGCGATTTGTATCGATACTTCATCAGGTCAACGTAACTCTTCGAGTCAATGATTCATCGTAATGCACCATACGGAGTGGGCATTACACAATATACCATTTAAAACAAGGTTCGTCCTTGAATCAAAACCAACACTCAATCCAAGTGTTTCGATAGATAGTTTCACGATCTCGTGCCGCTATCGTTTGAATCATACAACTTAGTTTGCATCATAAACATAATTTAGGCGTCCCACCAATATATGTATTTCAGCCAAGCTCAATTGTTGGATATCGGGACAAAGCTAACAGGCTCACCTTAAACCCTCAAGCACCAGCCATTCTGTACTCGACTTTGTCAGGTCTTATAGTCTATTCTCAAAGTCCTTTTCGTATGCATTATTTCGTAACATGTAATCATCTTCCAAACATCATTTGCATATAATTTGATTCAAAACCGTAACTTCGATCCCCTAAGTTTCTCGCCGGCCATCTAACACACGCATTGCATTAAGTCGTTACGCATCTGATCGCAACAAATCCCCATAACGCCTACTCGTCAAATTATTTTCTGTCCCTTACACAACTCAAATCCATATTTGATTATTCTAGAATTTGCCTCAATGACATGGAATAAGTCCAACATGTCCAAATTTCCTTCGCCTATAATTTGTGTTATGCATCGTACGCATCTATTCCAACATGATTTACGTTCTCAAAACTACCTACGCATCGCATCTGGGCTACCCCCGCTAGGTAACTTATCCAGACATCGTGCTTAATCTCTTTCGGCACAAGAGGTCAACTTGATTTCGATGCTCAAAGGCAACAATCTTTCCAACCTAAGGTTTTTTTACGATACGTTCATCTCTGATTCTCGATCAAGCACGAATTATTTACTTAATTTTTGAATCAATCCAGACTAGCTCATTGCATAACATAGATTGTGCGCTCAACACATATAACTTAATCTTTACTCATACCGCTCTACGACATAAATCTTAGGGTCGTTCTACTATTTATCGCTCTCGTGCGTTTGCAAAATTCTTGCAATCGCCTTACCGCATCACTATGCTAAGTAGGTTCCTCAACATCTATTCGATCATCGACTAGCAAACCACTCGAATACTTATTCAATTCAATCCGTAAATCTCTGACCATATCAATCTAGTCGAAGGCTACTCGCTAACTTTCGAAACATGATACTCAATCGCTTAGACTTATCCTCAACATGCACTACATTATCATTCATCCTCGATACAATTTCTTATCCGACTTTATTAGGGTTGTCCTACGGTCTCTGATATTTACTTTGATTCGGCGGTCAAGTCTTCTAGGGTCAACTACGCTCGATAATTGAAGATCATCAATGAGGGACAGTTACTACGAACCATGCTATATTCTATTTCGGAGCCAAATCAATTTTTGACAATTCCTATGGAACTTTACCCAATCCGACATAATTTATAAATCCAAAATTTATCTGCCCACCCGCGCAACTAATGCGCCATTACTACTCGAATCACTCATGCATGACCATTAATAATATTGCTAATCGAGCAATATGGTTTGCCTTGGGTACGAGTCTATCTACTCACGGTCAATATCCGACACACTCTATGCTCATCGTAACAATCCTCAAATTTACCTTCGCCTCAAACCACAAGTAAAATCCAAATTGCCACACCTTACAAGTTTGACCATCTCCACTGGACATGAATCACCATACCAGCGCTCACACGAAATGATCGTCCTAATCCGGCGTGACGCATGTGCGAGGCTGGAGTTGTGCTCGCACAAGACAAGAACATCAACATTGTGGTTATCAACGAAGCAATCAAGACACTATCATTTTCATCCAAGTACTATATCGATCCATTCCCCAAATTCTCTCGAAGTATTTCGATATCCTCAAGTACGTTTACATAGCAATAACCTTTGCATAACTTAGGCACATACTATCTTCCTTTCACATGAATTCCATTCTTTGTATTTACCGTTATCATCCAAACTGATATCAACTTAACTTGCATCTTATTCATCCAACAACAATGCTCAACATAATTTTTGTTCATCCGATCAGAGTACCTCCGAGTTATTGCACATCATCTCTGATACGCCTCAATGCCGTCGTCGATGTGCATAACCTTAACATCTTTATTTCTCGTAAACTCTAATTCATTGCAATCACTGTTATTATCCGAACTCGAATACGAATCAAGTCTCACACGCATCAAGATCCCTCTCGTTGTAGCTAATTATCACCATTGAGCGACACGATTTCTAGTTCCTTATACTCACTCTCGTATTCCTAACTCGTACTTCCAGATCGTGATACCGACTCTTTGTGCTAACTCAAATTCGTTTGCACGATTACTTCGTACCTACTCAACTCGTTCCGAACAGTTTTCACACCAACTTAATTCAATTCCGACTGAGTCAACTATTTCTTCAACGCAACAGCTGTAACTGTCTATTTTCAAAAATGAGGGTAAATTTGTCATTTTTTATATTCTAATATTTTTTTGAATATTTATTTATTAATATTGTATTTTGGGGATTAGTTTAGCCGGGTTTGAGTTTCGTCTAGTTTTGACTTGTGTTAGTGACCCGGGTAGTTTAGACTCTAGTCGAGACCCAACGATTAGTTAGGCATGACCCACAAACTCATCTCATTAGGCTAGTGTATTTAGACTAAATCCACATGACAAATTTAGTTATTTAGATATTAGAAACTTGACCATTTTGACCCCAAAGCTTTGCATGACTTAGATTAACCAAAGGGGACCAATTAGGGGCATATTAGACATTTTCCATTGGCCCAAACCTAACCCTTATGGCAGCCAAGAGAGGGTTCCATCTCCTTTTCATTTGCAAAGTAGCCTACATTCTCATTTTAGTGTTCTTTCCTATCTTGAGAGCAAATCCCATTGATTCATCTCTCAAATCTTCTCTTTTCTCCACCAAATTCTCTCATTCTCGCAAGAAGAGGGAGCTACAAGGATTTTGGAGCCAAGAGCAAGGAGTGTCCATTTCCTAGAAGAGTCCGTATCGGATTCGTGTCCTTTGGGTTGTTCATTGGGAATCAACTCCCAATAGGTATCTCTCTCTAAACCTTCTCTATTTCAACTTTCTCTTGCATATTTGTTAGTTTTGAACCCATAGGAACCACCCCCATGCATGAACCACCATTAGGAATGTTTTAAAGGCTCTTTTGAGTCCTCTTTAGGAGTTTGGGATAGGTTTGGTGTCCCTCATAGAGAGATTCCAAAGGGGACACACCATGTGTTTGTGTTTTTTGTCCCATAGGCTTATTTGTCTTCTAATTTCAGATTTTCTTGTGTTAGAGAGTAGATTAACCATGGTTAGGATGTTTAGGTTTGTTCTTATTTGGATACCAATGTTTGAATCTATGTATTATGGCCTACAAGCCCTATTTTTATGTAAAAATATCAAATATTGTTATATTTATGGATGTGGACTGATTTGGGGTTTTTTGTATATATATATTGATATGTGTCTTGTGTGTATGTGGTAGAGTGTGGGTGTGTTAGTGTTAAGTTAGTGAGTTAGATGATCTAGTTAGTATCCTAGATAATATAGCTAGTTTGTGTTTCTTTTGTCCAAAACAATCCAAATTCGTCATAATTTTCATCCACGTTTTTAGTAGTCAAAGTAACTTAGAAATACCATAACTCCTAGCTCAAGACTCCGATTAATCTCCCATTTTTTTAAAAGAACCGTATCGAAGTTAGCTTTCCAAATATATATATATATATATATATATATATATATATTAAAATGTCAAAATCATTCTAGAACTTTCTGTAAAACTGTTTGAGTGTCAGTTGTCCGAAAGACGAACGTGTTTCGGTATTTTCGCAATTCCGGGAGCTTCCAGAAACGAAAATGTGACCCGTTTGAAGTTTCGAAAAGTTAATACGAAGGGCTATGACATACATTAATCCTAGAATTTAGTGAATAGGTTTAATAGGTTCAGTATTGGTTTTAAGTAGAAAACTGACTATACGACATGGACATTTTGCGTATCCTATGAGCCTGTGTAGTATGGATATCAAGTGAATGTAGGTATCATAGGTTGTCAAGAATATGTATGATATGGTATATAAGTGTGTGTGTTTGCATGAGATAAGGATGTGTGTGGTTAATAGAGAGAAGTGAGATTGATAGAGGATATGTGCTAGTGTGTGTTTGATGTTGTATAGATGGTAGAGTAGTGTGTGTGTTGTGAAGGTGAGAGAGTTGGGAGGATCATGCCATCCTATTTGACTTGAGGCTAGTGTGGTTTGTTGAGTGATTTGTGTTTTGGTTGAGTGGTAGTGTGTTTTATATAGATGTGTGTGGGTGTGTTAGAAGCACTACAAAAAAAGTGTCCTTTTGGGACGACACTATGAGGAACGCTAGTCCGAAACGTCCTAAACAATTAATCACTGGGACGGATAATTTTTTTGTAACAAAAAATAGTTTTATTTGGGACAGATTGGAAAATAAATATCTTATTTGGGACTATTAATACATTCCATCCCAAATAAATCCTGAGACTGTCCTAAATGATTTAGGCGGGAATAACAATTATTTGGCAGCTCATCCCTAAAGTTTTTTGAGAGCGTTTCTTGTCGTTGGATCTCCCACCGTAAATCCACACCGTTTATTCTGCTCTGGCCTCCACTCTCTACTGCACTCTCTAGCCCCCATAATCCATTCATTATTTTTGGAAAAGCCAACTCTCTCTCTCTCATTCCAAAAATTCATCTAACTCCAAAATTCCTCCTCTCTCCATCTCCTCTCTGCCTACCACCTCTCTTCTTTACAATGTCATCCACTCCTCGACCTCGTCCCCCTCCGGAAGATGTATAACGATGTGCACCCAAGCTCTCTCTTGCTCTGATCGCCCATGGATGTCAACCACTAGTAAGGGTTTCTCATTTTCCAGCGGCTAGGGTTAGTGTTTTTGCAGTTCTAGGTTACTCTTTCATTCCTGATTCTCTACGCTAAGCACCTAAGAGTACGACATCATGATAGATCTAGTTTACACTATAGGTCAGTATCAAAGTCGACTAGAAATTATTCTTCAAATATCCTTAATTTTCCATCAAATTCTAGGGTTTCGAAGAGGACAACATGTTGCTATAAAAAATCTTTTTCCCCTTGAAAATTCAAATTTTTTAGGGTTACGTGGTCCGATCGAAGCCATCATCATATATTCAGATTTCTTGCTGGTTTTGGTTTTGATTGAGATTTTCGGTTAGGCTCAGGAATAGTAATGGTGAAAATTACAAATTTTTTAGCTTAGTTTTGAATGAAATGAGTTTAGAGACCCATATTTTTGTGTTTTCTTAGGTTCAGTTTGATTCAGTTGGTTGATGATTACCATTTTAAGTTTCTTGCTGATTTTGGTTAGGGTTGCTGTTTTTGATTGACATCATTTGGTCAAAATTGTAATTTTTGTTTTTTGTTCGGAAGCCAAGTGGTCTGGAATGAGTTCAGCCGACGAGAATGTGATTGGGGTGGGTGGGTATAGGATTGTGTACCATGAGATCATGCCGAACAATTCTAATATCACCGTCAAGAATTTTCTTAACAATTGGTGGACCCATTTGTGTGCATTTTGTGTGTTGGTTAAGAATTTCATTTCAAAATATGAACTTTGCTTCAAAATGCACAATGCTACATAACATAGTAAATCTTATGTTTCTCACATATAGTAATAGTTACTAATTGACTGTTGTCACTACAAGAAAAATGACGTTATTTGACGGTTTATTTCTTGACGCTCGTGGTACAGCGTTAAAGAAAGCCATTTTCTGATGGTTTTAGACATACGACAAGAAAACACTCTTTTTCTGTTATACAATAAAATTTGAGCATATTACTTGACGGTTTTAGATGAACCCGTCAAGAAAACCATTTAATTTATTGACGGTTTGGTTATAACCGTCAAGTAATACAGTTGTCCATTGAGGCGTTGGAAGGGAGATATACCGCTACCAAGGCCTACACCATAAAGAAGACCATCAGGTTCTATCGTCTGTGCCCATGCCCCCACTTCCGACTTCGTTCTCGACTGCCTCATCACCCCTTCCCCACCTGCACATGTTCATCTGGAGCTCGAGCACCTCATCGGTGTCTTTGGAAGGGATTTTGGCATTCGGGACTGATCAGAATGGGTACCATACCACTATGGACCATGGACTCCACCATCCAACTAAAGGTAGTAATATAGTATTGTGCACAAATTGTATATTAACAAAATGTTATGTGTACCATCCTGTCATGTTGTTAGCTTCAGACTTCTCAACATCAAGGGTTCCAAGAGAGTCGGGTGTGCAGCCTTGCAGCTAAACTTGAGGGCCTACGTGTCACGATCCGTACCCGCTTTCCGGACGCGAGCTCGTGAGCAAGCCAGCTATGCATCAAGCGGACTCCAGCCCGACTCGAAAACGTAAACGCTGTCACGGCTAGGGTAAGCTGCCAAATCATGGCAAATAAATCTATATCTCAATCCACAATAAGAATAATAAACATGTATGAACACTATGGGTCATAGTCTGCAGCCCACTAGCATATATGTCCGATAAAACTCTAAAGGAAATAACAAGAGTCTAAAACTGAATCAAGAAACATGATATCTCATGATAAGGTATGAAAGCACGAGCGGATAATAAACACGATAACGATACCTGAATCCCGCAAGCGTATCATCACATCTGTCATCTAGAACCACTAGCTAACTCCATGCAATCGCTAAACCCAAAGAGATCATCAGGTCCTCATGGGACATAGCAAGATACATAAAAATATGCCTATCTAGCAGTTTATCATGCAATAATAAAAATACTGGAAATAAATGGGAAAAGTCCAATCAACACGAAAATACGACTATACACGACTGGAAGAACCACTACACATAAACGAACTGCTGGAGGAGAACAAGAGAACACGATATCACGATGTCAACGGATAACCAATCGAATACTCAAACTCTCGTCCCTAGTGTGGACTCGCAGGTTTGAACAACTACTAACCCTCGCTCCTAGTGTGGACTCGCAGGCTAGCATCACCCTCGCCCCTAGTGTGGGCTCGTATGTGTGGAACAAATAACTACTAACCCTCGCCCCTAGTATGGACTCGCAGGCTAGCATCACCCTCGTCCCTAGTATGGGCTCGCAGGTGTGGAACAGATAACTACTAACCCTCGCCCCTAGTGTGGACTCGCAGGCTAGCATCACCCTCGCCCCTAGTGTGGGCTCGCAGGTTAGCTTCAAGAATTTCAAGGTACATCAGTTCCGTTATGACTTATTCATCCTATGACACGATGCAACTCAATCCAAGTACAAGTGATGACACGATACGACCCAATCACGATACACGAGAAAACCAATCCAATATGGACTACAAAATCAACTATGAAACAAGAACTGTATATACATATATATAATATGAACTACAAAGCTAACTATAAACAAAGACTATATACGTACTAGCATGCATGATGTACAAATCGCATGTCAATAATCAACTAGTAAAACTATATAATAATATAAATATGCATGTAAATAAACTGTAGAGGGAGGCAAGGTATACTTGCCTGGAGATAGCACGAAGAACCAACAATAAACTGTCAACTAGTAAGCCAAATAAGTCCAAATCTCACAACTGTCTTCGAAAGCTGAAACAGACATTGCCAATATTCTTAGAATAGTTAAATTAGCTAGGATTGCCTGTCCTTAAGTCCAATTCTGGACACAAGGGCAAAACGGTAATTTCGAGCCAAACGATGTCCGCCGTTGGACCCGCTTTGCACCAAAAAGCGTGCCAGAGTCAATGATCTCTAAAGTCATCAAACTATATGTCTACAGATCCGATTTGATGATATGAACCCAACGATATGTCCAATTTTGAATTCCGGTGGATCGTGCACAAAATCGCCCGTTGAATCGGATCGTAGGGCCCGCGAAACGGCGATCCGATCAACTGTCTCAGAATCGGACCAAACTTGGCATACAGGACCAGAAAAATGATACGGTCTTGTTGGCACAAGTTTTGTCTCGATTTGATGAACGTGCGCATAGTAATTGCAGTTTTTACAAAAAAAACCGATACGGAGGTTTTTGTTACTTCTTATTAAATACTTATACTACATATACATGTTTTTAATAATTTATTATTAGTACCTTTATACTTGAGATAGACAGTATGGTGATAATACCTACACATATTTATATTAATTTGTTTACAAACTTCAGTTTTCATGTAACTAATATAATATGGCATTCAAGTCCAAATTCTAAAACCGGAGGGCTTATTTGCATAACCTTTATTATATTCAAACGGTGGATGAATCTCCATAGTTTTAATTAAGAAAAAGTACAGGGGTTTATAACAAAATCTCTCTAAAATAGAAGAAAATGGCATGTAGAGTAAATTATCCCCAATTCTTTTCAATACCCCTTATTTTTTCCACGTGAGTATGAGTTTATTTACAATGGTGCATTCAACTCCTTGCTTAAACTACATGTATAGTGCTCATGACACTTTAATTATGTGAACTGAATAGTGAATTATTGCATAGAGCATAAAAGAATTCCTATACTCTTGTCTTTCCTAAGAGAATATTTATAAAATATTCTATGGCATTTTATGTGAACAAAGGGGAAAGGTGTTACCTAAACATATGTTTCCCCTGCTCGGAAAACAACAGCGAGAACAAAGCCATGAGTCATGCACAGAGGTTTCGGCTGCTTTTGATGCAAGAAGAGGTCATTGCACATGCGTGTGCAGTGGAGAGGCTGACCACGTTGGGGTCTGGAGGAGATTACTGACACTGTCGACATCAGCGAAGGTTCAAATTGGTCTGCGACAGCGGTGTTAAAGCGATATGCTTCTGTCGGCAGTTGTCGGTCAAAGTCCGTTATTGACAAGGTCGGGAGGCTCGGTGAGTTGGCGGCTCGCTGCGAACGTCCGATCGCTTTCGATGTCGCACGCCTTGAAGAAGCGTCTTCGTGCTGATCAGTCGTGCACCGAGATGTCTCAACCGGCAAGATGGATACATGCAACAGCGCAATGCTGGTGGCGTGGCGCTGCAGATTGCCACAATACTCGAGGGTGGAAGTCTGCTCGACGCCATGCAACAGGGAACAGAGCCGCAGGGCTCACAGTTGTGCGAACACGGCCGTGCGGCTGGGAGCGATGTCCGTGGGGGCAGTTTGTTGCTGCTGGAAAATGTGTAGGTATCTAGCGTGGCGGCCGATGAGGAGACTAACAGAGGTCGGGATCTAGGATGAGGAGTGGTCGTTCATGGTAAAGTGGAAAAGAAGGAGAGGAAGGAGGAGACAGACCGTGCGGCTAAGGTTACAAGCGTTGTTCATGCTTTATAAGCAACCCCTTGTTCGGGTCCGCCTTCTAATGGGCCGGCTCTAAAAGCTCATTTCTTAAAACAAGGAGGAAGCGTAAGGCCCTGGGAATTTGATAATAAGTTAGAATTTAATAGATAGGGTTGGGCTGATCAAAATATTAAATATAAAAGGAATAGACTATATATGGTCTTAGGCCTAAAAGTTATTCCTTAACTATGGCTTCATGCCACTAGCATTGCACTCAGCATGTATGGATTTAAGGTCCTATACAATTAATATTATATATATACAAATAGGAATTGCAGGAACCCATATGACACAAGGAGTTTATATGTCACTAAGGACCAATACAATTTTATTCTAGAGGGGTTTCAATTAAGAATCTAATAATAATAATTTCATTACAAAGACAATACTTATATTTATGTCGAAAACAAAATTAATATAAGTATAGAGCCTACTAAACCTGAAGTAGACAAAGATTTAGTTAATAAAATAAATAATATTTTTTTATATATATAAAAATTAGAGAGGGATTTTACATTACGACTGGTGGGAGGCGAAGAAGCAAGAGCTCCAAGAGGCCAACCCCAACGCCAAGATCTCGTGGGAGACGTTCAAACTGGCCTTCCTCGAGCAATACATTCCTCGTGCCATTCATCGACAGAAGGAAGAGGAGTTCATGGTCTTGAAGCAAGGAAACATGTCAGTTGAAGATTACGACGCGAAGTTCGCAAAGCTTGCGAAGTTTGCCGGGGCCTTTCTGCCGAACAAGGAGGCATGGTGCGAGCGCTTCCAACAAGGCCTGGATGACGATTTGCGTCGGGACATTATGAACCAAAGATGCCAGACTTATAGAGAATCATATAATGCCGCCCTTGATAGCGAGCGGACCTTCGATCGAGCTTCGCAAAGGACTGGGTCAGGCGTCCGCAACAACTTCAACAAGCATCCTCACGACACGGGAGGCTCTGATGTGCCAAAGCGCCAAAACACGTTCAAGTATCGAGGGCCTCATCCCGGCGTACGGTGCCATCGCTGCGGCAAGATGGGACATCTGGCGGTCTATTGCCAAGGGGGATGCTTCAAGTGTGGCCAGCTAGGTCACAAGGCGATAGATTGTCGAATGGGGAGGGCGAACCAATATCCACCAAGGAACGTCTAGAACCAGAACAGGGCACCTCCCGCCCATGGCGCAAACGCAGTACCCGTGAACCCACAAAATTGCCAAGGGGCGCAAGGCCGAGTCTATGCACTGACTCGGGATGAAGCATTCGCGACACTGTCGTGACAGGTATATTACTCTATAAAAATATGCCTACTAGAGTACTGTTCGATTCGGGTGCTACGCATAGTTTCATATCTGCCAACTTTATAGAAGAGAATAAATTACCCATACAACTTTTAGATATGAATCATAGCATTAGCACTCCATCGGGAGTAGATATGCCTGCCACTAAAATTTGTAGGGATGGTTACATCTGCATCGGAGGAAAAAGTCTATCCTTGGAAGTTATCGTCCTCGATATCAAGGAGTACGATATAATCCTCGGCATGGATTGGTTGGGTGCATGCCACACAACGATCGAGTGCGCGGAGAAGAGAGTCGTATTCCGCCTTTCGGGCGAAACCGAGTTCTCTTATTCATGCGGAGCAGCGTCAAAGACAGCAATGATGATATCGGCGATTTCGGCAAGGCGTATGTTGTATTCTGGTTGCAGCGGATACCTAGCATCAGTTCGAGACACGAGAACAGAGATTACAAGCACGGCCCAGACTGAAGTCGTAGTAGAATTTCCTGATGTGTTCCCAGACGAGTTGCCAGGGATGCCGCCGGACCGAGAGATAGAATTCAACATCGACACCTTTCCGGCACCCGACTGATATTCGAGGCACCCTATCGAATGGCACCGGAAGAGCTGAAGGAACTGAAAGCACAACTACAAGAGTTGCTAGATCACGGATATATTCATCCTAGTGTCTCCCCGTGGGGTGCTCCAGTGTTGTTTTTAAGGAAGAAGGATGGATCGATGCGACTGTGCATTGACTATCGAGAACTTAACAAAGCCCCGGTACGAAACAAATACCCATTGTCGAGGATAGACGATTTGTTTGACCAGTTGTAAGGAGCGACAGTGTTTTCTAAGATTGATCTTCGCTCAGGCAACCATCAATTGAAGATCAAGTCTGAAGACGTGTCGAAGTCCGCCTTCCGAACTCGATATGGTCACTATAAATTTTTAGTCATGCCCTTCAGCTTAACACATGCTCCTGCCGCTTTCATAGATCTGATGAATCGGGTGTTTCGACCGTTCATAGACAAATTTGTCATCGTATTCATCGATGATATTCTCATATATTCAAAGAGCAAGGACGAGCACGTGGAACACTTGAGGACGGTACTACAGACTCTGCGTGAGCACCAACTCTATGCCAAGTTAAGTAAATGCGAGTTCTGGATGAGCAGCATGACGTTCCTTGGGTACGTTGTTTCAGCTGAAGGCGTCACGGTGGACCCGAAGAAAATTGAAGCGATAGTTGAATGGAAGCGGCCTACCTCAGCAGGCGACATTCAAAGTTTTCTCGGCTTGGCAGGCTACTATCGAAGATTTGTGAAAGACTTTGCCAAGATTGTGTCGCCTCTGACTCGCCTCACCCAGAAGGGAGTCGTGTTCGAGTGGAACGATGCATGTGAATCTAGCTTTCAAGAGTTAAAGAAACGATTCATCTCAGCGCCGATCCTTGCACTTCCGGACGGGCCAGAAGGGTTTCAAATATTTAGTGATGCGTCACAAACTGGTTTGGGATGCGTGCTTATACAAAGGGATAAGGTGATTTCGTTTGCTTCGAGATAATTGAAGCAACATGAAAAGAATTATCCTACGCATGATCTTGAGTTAGCGGCGATCGTGTTCGCATTGAAGCTATGGCGGCACTATCTCTATGGTATGGCTTGTAGCATCTATACGGATCACAAAAACCTCAAATACATCTTTACCCAACGGGACTTGAACTTACGACAACAGCGTTAGCTCGAACTCATCAAAGACTACGATCTGACTATCGAGTACACTCCAGGTAAAGAAAATATCATGGCAGATGCTCTGAGTAGAATGTTTGTAGGATGCTTGTCTATCAACCGTAACATACAGCGAGACTTGGCAGAGATGGGTATCGAACTCCGAATCCGCTACCGTAGAGCACGATTAGCCCAATTGCACCTCGAGTCGAGCTTGCACAACAAGATAAAGACCGCACAAGAGGACGACACATTCCTGAAGAAGATGTGCGAGCTGATCTCGACAGGAAAGGCGACCAACTTTGTCGTGGACGAGGACGGAATGACACGGATGAAATGGAGGATATGCGTGCCGGACCATGCCGAACTTAGAAAAGAGATTCTGATGGAGGCCTAATATGCGAAGTACTCGTTGCATCCCTGGAGTAACAAATGTACAAGGACTTGTGCACGACCTTTTGGTGGCACGGCATGAAGAAAGACGTGACAACTTTTGTGTCACAGTGCATGGCTTGTCAACAGGTGAAGGTCGAGCATCAAAGACCAGGCGGGGAGCTACAAAACCTCGACATTCCAGTATGGAAGTGGAATGACATCTCTATGAATTTTATCATGGGCCTTCCGAAGATATCGTGGGGAAATGATGCGATTTGGGTCATTGTCGATCGTCTAACCAAATCCGCTCATTTCATCGCTATCAAAGCATCCTGGAGCGTCGATCGATTAGCTCAGATTTATATCAATGAGATTGTCAGACTGCACGGGGTACCTGCCACAATCATTTCGGATAGAGACGGGCGATTCTTATTCCATTTTTAGACGAGTCTATAGGCGGCGCTGGGCACTAAGTTGAACCTTAGGTCCGCGTACCACCCGTAAACTGATGGCCAGACAGAAAGAGTGAATCAGATCCTGAAGGATATGTTACGTCTGTGTGCGATAGATTTGAAGACTAGTTGGGACACGCGCTTGCCGCTCGCGGAGTTCGCGTACAACAACAGTTATCAATCGAGCATCCAGATGGCTCCCTACGAGGCGCTTTACGGAAGGAAGTGCCGATCTCCGATTTGCTAGGACGAAGTCGGGAAGCGACAGGTGCTCAGGCCAGAACTAGTCAAATAAGCCGTTGAGAAGGTCCGCATGATTCGAGATAGGCTCCGTATTGCTCAGAGTCGACAGAAGAGTTATGCAGACACTCGTCGACGACCATTAGAGTTCTTAGTTGGGGACCACGTGTTTCTGAAGGTGACGCCGATGCGGGGCGTCATGCGATTTGGGTAAAGGGCAAACTAAGTCCGAGATTCGTAGGGCCCTTCGAGATTCTCGAAAGAGTGGCGACAGTTGCTTACCGGATCGCGCTACCTCCTACCCTGGCTGAAGTGCACGACGTCTTCCATGTCTCGTAACTTTGGAAGTACGTGCATGACCCAAGTCATGTGGTTAGTTTCGATCAGTTAGAGCTGTGCACCGATCTATCATACTCGAAGGAGCCCGTGCAAATTTTGGACCGTAAAGAAAAGATCCTACGGAGTCGATTGATGTCCTTGGTTCGCGTACTCTGGCACAACCATTCAGTCGAGGAGTTGACGTGGGAACTAGAGACGGAGATGAAGGAAAAGTACCCTTCACTTTTCACCGACGAAGGTCAGTCCCTTGTTCTTAAGTTTCGGGACAAAACTTTTTCTTAGTGGTATATTATGTAGTGCCCCGCTCCCGTTGGGGCAAAGCACTATGTAATAGGCTCGTGGCAAGTCAGACATGGTCGGGAACATAGATGGCTAGTCTGACTCGACGACGAGTTTGGTATACAAAAACCATGGCATCAATAAAATCGATTTGGACGAGTGATATGAGTACCGTTCCAACTAATGAATCGACTACTGTTGGAATAAGTCCTAGATGCAGTAGGCTGTGTCTTGGCGAATGAACTCTAAAGAGAGAGACGCAAGTAGTCTGCTGTTGGTTTTATTAGTTTTCTTGACTTTCTGAATAAATTGTTGCGTGGATTTGATAAGTGTGCTTTCGCGTCGATTTCTGAATGCATCTTTGGGAATTTCGAAGGAAGGATTGAAGGAAGGGTTCTAATTCGATGCTCATGCCATTTCAGGAGTTCGTTTAACTGACGCTTGCCTGTCGTGAAGCATTCTCCTACTCTCGGTGCAATCTCTCTAGGTGGGTGGTTCTTCGGCCCCTTCTTTTCTACTCCTTCCCGCCAACTAAATTCTTAAAGTTCAACATTCAAATCAATGATGCTAACGGGATGTATGCTTTGCCACTAAGATCAAGAACTCGGGATAATATAGCAACCTAGAGAAGTTAACTCCGAATCTATAACTTCACACTAAGTAGAGAAAAGATAAAGTTCTAGGAAAGAGATAGAACTTATTTCATGCTCTGTAAAACACAACGAAGCAACCTTGGTTGTGGTATATCACGCCTCGGAGAATTTGGTGCCTACGGGATGCTAAATCAAAACGTACGGCTTCGGGGAAAAGGACCCTTGCACGAGTAAGAATGATTATGTGGTTTGATAATATTTATGCTATGCAATTTACTTCATACATATTAAACTGTTTATACATTCGCATGGTTATGGACGACTTGTGCACAAGATAAGCTTTCCTCGAGACGGTACACGGGGCTCTAGGACCGAATCGGCCTAGGAGAAAATTATGGAAATCGTGCTTCGGTGCGAGGTATTGCGAGACCTCTAGTTAGGCTCGCAACCTGAACTGGTAGGGCACGTCGCAATGCTACTTAATCGTCATTCATGGTGTCGATATCACCAATGACCGCATATAAGATAGATTGCATGCTCATCTATTGTCTTGTGCAGGTGGTAAGTATTATGTATATTTTGTGCAGGAAAGGAGCACGGTCGTGGTAAGAATAGTTGAATTGGTTATGTTGTTATCGTTCAAAAATGTGCCTTTGATACGAACTGCAAATCATATAGTTCTAAATAGAAAGATTACTTCGTATGCTAAAATCCTTAATAAGCAGTGTCGGTTTAGACGAGTGGGTTTGTCCCATCCACTAGCAAGTGTGCTAACCCCCAACTCCCCAGGTAACGAGCGCGCTGCGGGAGCTCAAGACTAGACTTAAAGCATAAGAACGGGAAGCGGCACGAAGCTCTCCTATTTTGAAGTATTTTGAAGCCCAATTTAGATCGAAGGCTTTTGTTCAAATGTATAAAGGGGCATGAATGTATGGAACGACAAAGATTATTTCATGACGGCTTGTCGAGAGTTTTCTTTTATGTTCAAAGATGTAGCCGCAACGGCATATGTAATGTAAAAATGACCTTGCACATACTTTGCAAGCTTTATGAATGAAAAGCTAAATTTATTCCTATTCTATGTCTTCAACTCTCTGTACTGTTTAATTTCAACGCGTCGTGTCAAAGAAAATTCCAAGTGCATATTCTTGCCTTGTACAAGTCTAATAAAGACTTGTACGGCATCACGTCCCGGCTTGTGGGATCGATTCATCTCGAGTCAAGGCGAGGACGACCGATTCGGCGAGTCAGGGCGTGACAGTAGTGTCCTTGCAACATATAAGTAAGTCATCGTCCATTATATGATAACCAAGTTCCTTGATCTATTTGGGAGTCCCATCTTAGTTTTTGTATCATTTTCTTGAATGATTAACAGTTCTGCTTCAGGAACAGGTCTATTGCTCAGGGTCTGGAGCAGATGGACGGGCCGAGTACATCGAAGTTGGGATTGAACTCGACAGCCGAGCTTCGGACATCTCATCCGCAAGGGCACATGCAAAAGATCGTCCGTTGGGTGTACATTTGTTCCCCCTAATTCATATTTTGAATATTTTCATGTGGTCAATATTGGTTCTTTGGGATAAATTTGTTGTGGCCATTACTTAATTTGGAGCATTTCATGATGTATATCCTTCAAATTGCAATTCTTTTGGTTATGATGATGGGAATTTGTAGTTCGGAATTTTTTTATATGATGGAGGAAGTTTTGGCACATTAGTTTGCTGATTGGATCACCTGTCAGAAAACAATTTGGCTTTCTGTTTTCTTGTTTTAGTTCAATGAAAATTAGGTGATAACATATGGAAAACCATCAATCCACATTCCATATGTTCCCCACTAATTATATGGTGATTTTTTTATACATAAAGTTAAAATTTATTTATGGTATGCATGAATTATACAACGATTGCTGTCAATTTTTATTAAGTTTGTTTCTTATATGATCTGGATGCCAGGTAATTCTGATCTTTTCTTGGAAAACATTTCGTGCGGATCCATATGCTTTGGTCAAAACAATTTTTTGCTTTTAAGTTAATTAAAATACTAAGCATGGAAAAATGTAAATGAAGCATGAATCATACTATTTTTTGCTTCTTATACCGTCATCTCCACCGTTAGCCCTACCAAGGCAATACAAAAAGTGAAAGCAAATGAAGCATGCACCTCTCTACATGCCTATTGTATTTGACTTTTATGTACCAAACATGGAAAAAGTAATACAACTCTGGGGGTATTCTCAGTGAAAAATGGTTGTGTGCTTCTGCTTAAAAGGTCTTACTGGTTTAGGTGGAATCTGAATCTGATTCAAACTGAACCCACACTCATAATATGATCTACTCCTTCTAGTTTCCTCGTAAATCAATACCTAATCAGTACCAAAGCAACATGTACAAGTGACTGAAAGACTGTAGGAACCATTACGAGTAAACTCCATAATTAGCAATTAATGACTTGCTTCAGGAAATTGCAATGCATCCACGATGATGATCTATATTTGTATGCTTAGTATTTCGATGCTATGAAAATGCTCAATGTATAAATTTGTTGCAATAAAATAGCTTATATTGAGATTCCCAAAATGTTGTTGTCAGCTTTGGTGCAACCGACACATCCTGTATTATCATGAGTGAACATTTTTTATCAGACCCCTCTCTTCAATATGCACGTTAAAGCAAACATCCCCCATATGTTGGGTTGATGTTGAAAAGATGCTTTGCTTTTAAGGTTTTGTTATTTTTCTAGAAAATGCTTCTACTAAAGGTAAAATAAATGGATAGACATGACAGTAAAATTGTAACTCGTCACTCGAATCAGTTTTACTTGTGCGTACAGACAACATGAGACCAATATTTTTTGTCAAATTTCTTAGCATCCCTAAATCGAGCTTCTTTGTGGTATTCAAAATTTTAGATCGTAACAATAATGGGTAGGTGTCACTTGTTCCTTTCATTAGTCTAGATCTGAGACAACACCATATACAGAATATCATACAATATTCTCCCTCCATATCTATGAACTTCCAATTTTGAGAGAATTTGAAGAAGAATTCTTGAAGAAGCAATATGTGCTTGATAGGTAAGCAAACCAGAGTTCTTGAGCATTCAGATTATTTATTTTTGATATGAAGAATTTTTTAAAATAGTCTGTTCAAGATGAACCAAAAAATAATACATTGGATATGATTGTTAATTCTTCACATGCATATCAATTCCATAACATCTGAATCAGAATACTTTTTGTTTTACTGCTTATGCCTGCATGTTGAAGTTGAATTGGAATACCTTTTATTTTGCAAGTTGAAGTTACCAAGATCCTTTTTATGTCTCTTTCTTTATTTGGTGATTGATGTGGAACATACAGAGAAGTAAGTTCTCTGTATCTTATGAAGTATGGGATTATTCCAGGAAATGTCAGTTGATCATTCTACGCAATGCCATCAAACTGTTTGCATTTGAAATGTTTTGACTGATGTCTTGTAAACATGGCAAATTATTCAAGTCTCTTCATTAGAGACCTGAAATATTAGCAATGGAGTAAAAACAGGGATATATATAAGGGAAGGTGTTCTATTTTTTTTAAATGCACTTTATATACTACTACAAGTATTCCAAAAGCTATAAATTAATTCCAGTTACTCTACTATTGTTTGGTTTTTTCTTACCAAGATTGAATTGTGAATTGCATTGCATTGCTTTCTTGTGTAGTCGACGAAATCATGGGATACTTGTTCTCATTCAGTCCACGAATACATATCTATCACTGCAGTATATGTCAGCACAATCAATGATATCGTGACCAATGTCATGGCAGGAAATTTTATGGTTCGGCTTGTTTAGTTTAATCTTCGAATATTTTCTCATAAAAGAATCAACGATTTTATTCTTCGAATATTTTTTCCTTATTGCGTATCTCTTTCAAGGCTTTTAATGTTTCTACATCATTAGAAATTCTTCAGTTGAACTTTATAAATTAATTTTATTTCTTCCTTTTTTATTGAGTATTAGAATGTATGTTTTTGTTTTTCTTCACCGTTTTTGTGTTTCTGTCTTGACATATCATTCGTAATTTGTATTCCTGTGATCTTTTAAGTTGGTCAGGTAATAGATCATCCCCATGGAGGCTAACAATAATGGCCCTTCTAGTTCTGAGAAAGAACAGGCATGTTCCCTTCTTTTGCCAATCCCAACCTTGATTAACAACTTGTGCTTATAAAAAAATTAATGTAGTTAAATATCACATGACACATTTGGTATCAGTATCCAGATTCACAGTTTATATTGCTCATATTCTGAGGATTTTGTGTGTTTTCTTCAAGTTGCTCTGTTATTTGGATGGTTTCTTTCTGAAAGTTCTAATAGAATAATGGCTTCATACGCAATTAGATACTCCAAGTGATATCTTGCCAATAAAGGGTTGATATCTTAGTATAGCTACATCACAATGCAAATAGCACCTTAATATATATTAACCTGAGCTATAACCAACTTTATCAAAAATGTACACATATCATTGCAAATTTTAAAAGAAGATAAGTTTCAATGTGTTTGATGATGAGGTAATTTTTGAACCCTTTCTAGTTAATCATCATTTCTCATTGAGGACTGTAGAATGCGAAACTCCTCCTGTCACTGCTACTTCTTCTTCTTCTCTTCTTGTCCGTCCTCGTGTCCATATTGTGTTATAACTAACTGTTAAAATATGTATTTGACGTATTAATGTTGGAACATGAAGCTGACAAAACCCAACGGACAACACCAGGAAACTCGAGTGCGCGATAGATCTCTTCTTCGACACGGAGAGGAAGGGGGAGATCAATGAGGACAGCTTTCTTTACATTATCGAGAACATCAACGTTGCTGGTATAAATTCGACTACATTCCTCCTTTTTTTAGTTTGGTGACAGTTGCATTAATTTTAGCTTATATTAGGATGTTACTTGTGAGCTTGTTCATCTGAAAATTAGATGTCACTGATCCAGTGTCACGTATGCGTTTAGAAAGTGTCTGAAAAGTATTTCTCTTATCGACTGCTACTTTTGGACAAGGCATCCACAGCACCGCTATCGGCCCCATTTTGGTGGTTTTGAATCGATTGGTTTTGATAGTTTCAATAGTTTCAGTATCGATCGATATTGCAAACTATGATTCTGAATGGTCCTCAGTCCTTGTATCTTTCCACATGGCATGGGGTTAGGTGAAGTCTTGGCCCAAATGTTAGTTATCCAAGCGCCAAGGGTAAGTCTGCGTTTAGAATTAGCTTATCTAAAAAAATATCTCTTCTTAATCTTCCCATCCTCGTCACTAGATTTGTGTTTTAATCATTTTAACACCCAAGCCACAATAGTTATGAACCTAATCTATATAACTCCACACACGATGACACAAATGCATCACAATAGTTATGAACATAATCTATATAACTCCACACACGATGGCATAAATGCATCACAATAGTTAAGAATGCTCATGATTTGTCGTATGGCCAAGCCTGGAGAGATTTTAATTGTTGAAGATGAAAATGGCATTATTATCGGAGAAACTTTGAAAGACAATAATGTCCTTGTACAGTATAAGGTTTATGTTATACTACAACTTTGATTGACAGATACTTGATTCTTCTATCTATTTCCTGTAATGAAGTTTCTGAAATAAGTTTTGTGGTTTTCTCTGTTATGTTTGTTTTGGTTATTTGCTTGTTGGTAAACTAGTAATTTTCTTTCATTTTTCTCATTTGAATCATCTATGTTCAGTACAACCTGAAGCTTAGCATTATTAAAATATACAAGCTGTTATTATTAATCTATTGTATATAGAAAATGGAAGTTATTACATCATCAAGAACTGTCTATAAAATCTCAAGTTTAATGTTTTGGAGAATCAGCTAAAGTGTTGATTGTCTTTTATATCCAAGGCGATTAATATGCAACTCTTCATTTTGTATTTATGTTGTTTGCGATCTTTTATTGTCTCGAATCTAAACATGTTTCCTTATGGCACATTCTTGCAGATTATGAGAGAAACACTAATCTACTTGGCACACCTTGGTCATGAGGATACGGAACAACATGTAGTACCGCTCACTTACAGCATTTAATGTTCCACTGCAAATTCAATCCCTAATTGATATAAAAACTAATCAAGTCATTACCTGTGATCTTATGCAATTATCATGTTATGATTAATAGCTTTCCATGTCTTTTTAGTTTCTACAATGGCAAGTATTGCACATCTTACTGCTATAATGCTTATAATTTACGCCCTTTTAATTAGCTTCTGGTTGTATTTTTCTGTTAGGGTTTTATGTAAAATTTATTGAAGCCTGTATGATTTAAACATTCACAAAATAATGTAGTCTAGTTGTTACAAATTGGTCTGTACAGTTTGGAACTTCAGTTTGTCTTTTTTTTTCTGGTGGTTTGTACAGTTAGCAGGTCATTGCTAATATATTGGCATGTCTTAATTTCATTTGCAGGTCCTTCAAAAGCATTCTGGATTTACTTAAATGATGGGCGACGACACTTGTCATGGAAAACCAGGGTGTAGTGCTTAATATTTTGGGTTCATAATTTTGTATGTAATAATAGAGATGATGGGTTCATTTTGTAAGTGATGGTGTGGGTGATGTATTGTGTTTTGGATTTATTTTGTAAATGATGCTTAATGTTAAGTTTTTCTATTGTTTACCAGTTGAACCTTATAGTTATCTATGGATTTTGTTGTTTTCTACTTAATGTAATACGTTTTTCTATTTTGTAAATGATAGTAAAGAATGCTTGATGTTGTTAAGCTTTTTTTGTATGGGAGCTCCGATTCCTGGAAATACGTCTGAGGACAAGCTCGACAATGGCCATGATCATATGAATTATGTTATATGTGTATTTAAATTATATATTTTATAGTTGGAAAATGTAAACAATAATTTCATAAGTATTACTTTTTGGACGGTTATGTAATTGTCCTAGATATAAACTATCCTTTTGTGACGCAGCCAATTTTTTTAGGACGGATGTTATTCGTCACAAACTCTTTTCTTTTGGGACAGTTTAGTAAACCGTCATAAACATATAATAATCCAAACTCTTTTGGTACGGTTAGATTTTTTGACCCTAAAATCAAATTAGGACGGTATTTTTCGTCCTAAAACTTTTTGCCATGCCACCCTAATAGCACTGTTATATTCCGTCCTAAAATTCATCCTAAATTACGATTTAGGACTGATTTTGGCCTTTTTAAGACGGATTTTTGGCGTCCCAGAAACATACTTTTTTGTAGTGAAGAGAGGGGGTGGATTTGGTATATGTGTTTGTGTGTGTGTGTGTTAGTGTTAGAGTAGAGAGAGATTTAGATGTATGTATGGATATGTTAGTATGTTAGTGGTTATGTTAGAATCTATGTAGAGGTTAGAGATATCTTAGAAGTTAGATAGTCGTATCTTGTATAAGTTAGATAGTTAGTTGTGTTAGTCTATGTTATTGTTAGTTGGATATGATATATGTTAGTTGGTTAGAGTTAGAGATGGATATATATACATATATGTTATAGTTAGATATTAGTATCTTGGTTGTCCATAGTTTTTGTGTGTGTGTGGTTGAAGATTAGATGAGTTAGTATCCCAATAGTTAGACATCTTAGATAGTTAGATAAGTTGTATCTTGTATAGATTAGAGTTAAATTAGATAGTGGTTAGTCTGTAGATAGGTAGTATCTTAGGATACTAGATGTTGGTATCCTAGGATATTGTGATTTATCTTACTTTAAGGTAAAGGGGTTTACCTTATCACAAGGTAAGGTAGTGAGTTTACCTTCAAGACAAGGTAATAGGGGTTTACCTTCAAGGTATTAGGTTTACTTTCAAGGTAAGGTATGGTTACCTAGATACTAGGGCTAGATACTAAGGTATTGGTTATCTAATGGCTTGGGGTAGATAAATAGATGCTAGATAACTATAGTTTGGGTATTGGGAGACTAAGTTATTTATACCTAAACTAAGGTTTTGGACTTCCAACCAAGGTAAAGGTATTGGGATACCAATAGAGATAAAGTATATGGTATCTTAGTTATCCTAGGATAGCTTAGATATATAGTTAGTATCCTATACTAGAAATTAGTATCCTAAGTTAGTGGATAGATAGTAGTCTAGAGATGTAAGTTGGTATCTTGGTGTCATAGGTTAGTGTGTAATATTACCTTGAGTATGATACTACTAGTTAGTAACTTAGAATTTATGATACTAGAAGTATATGTTAGATAGTTAGATGTATATAGCAAGTGTCCTAAATATATATATTTTAGTATCTTAGAGATTAGGATACTAGTAAGTTAGAGTGTTAGATACAAGTTATAGATGAATTGAACTTGATCTCGCTTGTACAAGAGAAAGCCTAGAAAGAAAGCCTAGAAAACAATCTAAGTACAATTGTTTAGTTTTGATTCTGGGGGGTGACGATAAAGGTTCAGAAAAGTGTAGCAACTCTGTCTTACTCCTTGGACTCTCTGACGCGCTCCTTGCTCTTGAAGAAATTGTCCTTCGTAGGTTACCAGCCTTGGATTGCCAACTATTTGCCTGGGTGTGGTACCCTGCTATTTATAGTATTTTCTGCAATAGTATATTTTCAGGCCGCATAAAGGGCCACGTGGCCACGTGTCTCTCACAGCGCACAAAGACTCGATCTCGGGCTGCCAGCTGGTAGGGATTGTTGAGATTTTGTTGTAGCAAATCTGGGTGGTTGAGACTTGGTCAGCTTGCCACATGTCTCATCGCAAGATAGGATCAGCTTGCTTGAGTTATTTTGAGCCGCATAGGCCCCTTCAGAGTTCGGCCATGCTGGGCCGCATAAAACTCAGGCGGCAGTCTCCCTTAGCCCGCATGTCGCTTGGGGACTTTTGAGCCGCATTGGTTCTATATTCTGACCCGCATAAAGCTCATGCGGCTCAGATTGCAGTTATCCTTGGCCGCATGAAGTACAAAGATTAAGCCGCATAAGGTTCATGCGGTTCGGGTCACAGTCCTTTTGACCGCATGGCCATGTCCAGTCTAATCATATCTTATCTTCTTTTTGTCAGAGTGTCAGAGTTGTCAGACCTGTCAGAGCTGTCAATCTTGCCAGAGTTTGTCAGCTTTATCAGACCAGACTTTTGTCAGCTTTATCAGAAGGATTGATCAGCTTAGCCGCATAAGTAACTATCCTCTCTGTGGCTCAAAAGTCAGTCTGGTGAAGATGGGCCGCAGGGGGCGTACTGAGTCTGTCATGCGGCTCTTCTTTATGCGGGTCAATCTGTTCCAGGGTACTCATGCGGTCAGTTGTGATCCGCATGAACCCCATATTTTCCATGCTTCTATAGTTAGTATTTTAGAGGGATAGTTAGTATCTTCGAAGGTAAATGAGAAGACTAAGGTATTGACAAGGTAATGGAATTTACCTATAGTCTAAGGGTGTAGCCTCCCTTCCCGAAATATTTTTTCAAAATTTTTTTATTATTTTTTTAAATGAAGAATTTTAATAGAATAGGAACTACTACAAAAATATCATAAGTTCCTTGTTGAAATAAAACCAAAGGTTACAAGTGTTTATATAGGCCATAACTTGGCCATCTAGAAACAAAATCCTACTAGGAATAACAAAAGCCAACTATCACATTACCAAATATGACTAATCCTAACAAGAGTCCTAATATGTAAAAGATCCTCATAAATAAGGGGACACCGAAACTAGTACACCCAAAATAAAACCCAATAGCTAAATGTCTCAAGATTGACCCAACATGGTAGAGTTTCTAAATGAACAAATTGGAACCGGTTCTCCATTACATGCCCATCACATCCTTATATGTTGTCTCCACTCAAGGTTCAATACTTCAATTCATGTGTGTGGTTCACACATGCAAAACCATGTGGGAACCGATTCATGATATAAAAAGATCTGATGGACTAGTTGAGAAAAATAATTAGTAAAGGCAACTTGCTTTCATTGTTATTAATTAGCTCTATTAATGTCCATTTGCATGTCCATTTGCATTTATGGGGGGAGATACGGTTTATAATGATGAGCACATGAACTTAGTTTCTTATTTTTCCCAGCCGTACTTCCTTCAACATATGGATAAATCCAACTCTAGTTTATGACCATTGAACACTGTCCTTGCAAGAACTACCTAGAATTATTTTAACTTCTACAGCTATATTTGATATTTCTGGTCATATAATAAGCATGTGCTTCTATCCCTTGTGTTAATGGCAACTTTGAAATTTGTACACTCTGGCTCTCAAGATGGCATATATGTAGCATCTGTGTGTAGGTGGCTGCCCGACCCCAAGTCCCCACGCATAGGCCTCAGCCAACCCGAGAGCCCATACTCATTCCCTCCAACAGAGCAGAGCCAAGCCAGTCGAGGCTTCTCGACCCGAACCCAGGCTTTAGATGTACACATAATATATATATAGATGAAGACCGAGCGAGCGAGAGAAAACTCAACCCTAACTCTACCCAAACCCACGCCACCTCCTCCACAGTGACCACCCAACCCCGGCAACCTCTCACTACACCAAAAAAGACATTTAGGAACAGTTTTTTTTATGTATCTAATATTTTTAGGAACACATGATAATCGTTCCTAAAAGTGGCGTTGCAATATTTGGAACAGTTATAAAGCGTTTCAAAATTTATTTTGGAACGGTTCTCAAACGTTCCTAAATTAGATTTTGGAACACATAAAATGCGTTTCTAAATTATTTTTTGGAACATTTGTGGAGTGTTTCTAAAATAAGATTTTGAAACACATACAATACATTCCTAAAGTACTTTTTGGAGTGCCTTTAAAACATTTCTAAATGTCATTTTGAAACATTTAAATGCGTTCCTAAATATAATTTGTGACATTTTTTATATCGTTCTTGTGGCTACTTTGCAAACGTTTTATTAACGTTCCAATGTATTTTTCTAATTTCACTTTTGTAGCCAATTTTTATTTTGAACCACAATTATAAAGATACATAATTGAACATTAAAACACATAATAAATGGTACAATATTTTTATACATTGTCTCAGTCAACAACCAAGAGGGATATTAAATAAACCAAACATGTCAACTTAATATAAATTAAACAACGAATAACATATCCCAAAAGTTGGATCTTTATAAAACATCATCAAAAGTATATTAATGTCAAAGTTACAAATATTATATAAATTCTAGCTCGACCATAAAAGATAATTTGTTTACAAAATCTAGTTGTTCGAAAGATGATTCCATAAGTGGTTCTCCAACTGAATGATAAAGATTTGAATAGCAGCAACTGGCAACACCTACATACAACATTATGAAACAATTTAAGTTAAAATCAGGATATTGGAGAATAAAAGACCAAGCTGAACAAAAAAAATCTAAGATGAACAAGATAGACTAGATTCAAGAAACTAGACAATAAGAGACTTCTATAATTCAATCTTACCGACAAAAAACAACTCAAAATAATATTATCATATGCCATTGGACCAGCTCAACATTCTTCAGTGTCGTTGTGAAATAATTTCTCCTTTGGCCTTGTGCAGATCCCAGATACCTCATCCATGTGGATCATTGCAGATTTTGACGAAGAACAAACCATTATTCCTTAATTTTCAATTTTTTGCACAAGTGGTGAGATCACTGAAAAGTTCTTGTTGAAACTAAGACTGACTGTTGGAAAGGTCAAATAGTCCACTGCTAAGCTGCACTGGTTGGACGGACCTATGACAAAATCAAACAAACATAAGTCTTCTTTACGATGTGATATTCGAAGTATAAGAATGCTTTTAACAAAACAATTCAAAGCAATAACAACAGCAAATTGGAAATGCATACAACTCACATCGTAATATTTCTTTTTTCCCTTTTTATTTCTTTGCAAGTATAAACTAGCATAACAACATGTTTTTAGCATAAGCACTGCAAGCTAATAAGAGTAAGAAATCAGCAGCTTCACCCCTGACCTAAGACCAAAATAAATATCGAGTATCTTTGGATAATAATAATGTTGATAATCCTTTGTTGTTTTGGTAGGGAATCAAGTTCCGCATATAACAGTCCAATCATCAAACTTCATTTGATTTTATGACAGGTTCTCGATCCATTTTTCTTATTTCCGATCTCTTTTTCTTTTAATTTCCCCAATTTTTATTATTTAAACAATAATAAAGAAAGTACATTAAATCAGTGACTAATTGCCTTTCATTCAGTCCAGATTCAATAATTGAGAAGATAGGAAGTTGCACTACTCTCCATCACTTATTCCAGGGCCAATTGCTTTAAGTTTTTCTAGAGAGAACTTTTACAGCATCGAAATAATATTGACTGACATCAAGGAAAATGTTGGCCAAAAAGAGCGATATAAGCTTCAAGATTCATAGATTCTATGAGAATTGATAACATGAGTAGAAAGAAATAAAGATTGTAGAAGAATAGGCGAGTGCAGATAATAAAGATTGTAGCAATTATGTCTAGTCAAATAATTTGCCACTACTTTACCTGAGTTTTGCCTGCTAGCGAGGCATCGATTGCATCTTACTTGTTCTCGGAATGCCATAGACACTGGAAAGAAACTGGCAGTGGGCAAATGCTGTTATGTTCCAGATATCTTCTAAACTCTCCACCAATGCCTGAATTTAAATTCTGCCTAAATATGGGACTACTCCAGAAAAGGAGATTGTTAGGATCAAAAGATACAAAGAAACGAAAAAGGAATTTCAGGCTGAGAAAAATAGCCATTGAATCAAGCAGAAAAAAAAAAAACCTTACATATAATAGTAGAATTAGTATCATATAACATGAGGTTCTTGGGGGAGAACAGCAACACATATATTATACATCCTGAAATGGTTATTTACAACAAAAATGATCAATACCTATTGATAATTGCTTGTAAGAATTTAGAGCTTTAGTCTCTATAAATAGTCCCCACCCCCACCCCCACCTCCTCCCTGCACTCCAACCCCAAATGAATAACCTGAACAAACTAGTAACAAGAAAAATTGTAAAAGCAAAAAGCAAAAATTTAAAATGTGGTGAGATCCCTTGCCCGGCACAGTGTCTTCTTCTCTCACGCCTCATTGGTACCTTCTTTGATGGAAGAACTCTTGTAAAAATAAGCCTGCATATTAGGAACTATACATATCAATTTTCCACGTGGTTCCCTAGTAAAAATAGGTGGTTTTGGGGGGGGTGGGTTCTGGGATGCATGTTTTTGCTCTAGTATGTCTGTGGTATGCCTGCATATTGCCAATCATAAATAAAAAAAAGGGTTATAACTGCATAACTTTTACAATAAAACAGAACCAAAAATCAGATCCTTGGGCCTTATTTTGTGAAGGGCGTATCAAGTTATCTTTCCCCATGAAACACATGTCAACTGATACTTACAGTCTCTAATGCTGCGAATGAACCAAGAAATGAAACTATAATGTAACTTGCAATAAAACATTTCGAATATAGGTACACCTAGCAAGTATACCACCAACTCCGGCAGACACCGAGGAATCACATTAAAACTTTTCATGTCCTTATCTAAATATTGTGATGGGAGGATAGGATAATCATTGCTATGTCCACCTAAGCTTGAATCATACTCTCCTCCTAAGTAATATATTTTGGCTTGAAGATGGTTCAGGAATGCCACAGAAGAAGATAATAGAATATTTTTCCACTAATCTACAGTAGATTGGCTTTCAACTGGTAAGTATGAGTTTTAGGATAGGCGAACTGTTATACAGGACTGTCTGTTTATGTAATACCACAAGGCCATGTAACAACTTCTGTGTGGAAGCTTACAGACTATATGTTATACAGGACTGTCTGTTATACAGGACTGTCTATTAGACATGTATTTTTCGAGTGCACTTTGGCATGGCAGATTTGGTCGGAGCAGAGTCGGGTATTGGGAGTGTGCGCCTCTGGTAAATACATTGGGGACATCATCCCGGTATTACGAGATAGCAATGGTCGAGGTCAGGACTGGTTCCGTACGGCTAGAGTTCGTCTGGCGGCTTCGGTTTGGCATGTTTGGCAGAAGCGAAATCGTCGAATCTTTGAGGGACTAGTCACTCCTCCGGTTGGCATTATTCATAACATTGAGTTTGATGTAAATGCCATGGAGAATGGATGAGTGATGAGTGCTGAGTGGGAGTCCCACTCAGAATGTATGTTGTATGATTATGACTTTGCTTTTGGAATAAAATTTACCTTTTTCCAATATATATATATATATATATATATATATATATATATATATATATATATATATATATATCATTCAGTAAAATGACACAGAAAGCTCATATGTGACGTAAATATACTAAGTTATAGAAGAAAGATATTCTACAGTTACCCGCATTAGTATGCATTTTGGTGTGACAGATTCTGAGCAGATCATCCAAAACAGATTGAAAATGGAGATCCAAGAGCTCATTTGCAAAAGAAAGTTCATTCTGTGTAGGAATGTGCCATTTAGGTGGAACACTGAGATTTACGTTCTTTCTATCCTCACAATTCTTTCAGCAACCCCAATCTTCTAATACGGAAGCAGCAGGATGAAATGATAAAGTCCTGATAATCAAGAAGATCATGTCATTGTAAATACCCATAACCCAATGACTGATTGAAGAGCATGTCAATTATAAAAAAGATATGAAGTCATACTTGTACTGTTTGGTTGGGTAATAAAGAACAAGGCTTCCAAGGAGAGATCGGAGAACATGATCACCAGCTCCATTGACCTACCATTGGGGAATATTTTAACATTTGCTTAGTTAAAAAGAAATGCTGACGAACAGTGAAGATTATCGAATTGAATTTACTATTCATCAACAAAAAAATCCTTCCATGAAGGGGCCTGAAAGGCAGATGCAATTGCTTCTTTCAGCTCGTCCTTGTAACGAAGTACGACAGGACCCCAATAACTGATGGCCATAGCTAGTACTTTTAGATGGTACTCAACTGCTATTTCTAGAGCTGAAGAAATTGTAGCCTGCATATAGATAATTTTTGATATAGGGCATTCATGATGAATTAGAGTACATTTGGTATAGGAATAACCTTTGTTGAAAAGAATGCGTCATAAACTCTTCTACCAAAACATAAAACTGTTGTTCCTTCTAAAGAGGAGGTTATTGCCATTAAAATAGGCTTGATAAGATGGATACTTGCTGATTGCGGATCCGCATGGACATAAGCACAACAAAGAAGCCCAACCTTAGCAGTAGCCCCAGGAAGTATATTTGAGTTGACAAATTTGGAAATTTTCTTCACTGACTGGAAATTTCAGAACACTGGCGATAAGCAACATAAATAGAACGGAAATGGTGATAACAAGAAGCAAATAAGAGTAATTGAACATATTGGCATTGTGTTATGATAACTGAAAACCTGATAAAATAAAGGTTGGGACAATTTTCCAAGCAGGATTTTGAGCACACAAAAATAGTACAGATTGTTCTCAACAAGAAAAGTCACAGATGTAGTCGAAGTCTGGAGACCATCATTCCTACAGGGTATATTATGTATGAAAATGTTCCACTGAGATGATATCCAAAGTTATGAATTTGGGAACATTAAAAGAGTAGAAATACAATCGACCCTGAGAATTTGAAATAAAGGCTTTGTTATTGATGGTGTTGTTGTTCTTGATTACAAGAGTGTAAATAAAATCCAGGTATCATGATGCATTTACTCACATGACACTAGTTGGTTCCAGATGTTGAAGCAAGGAAAATAATCGACAGAAGAACTCGTCCAACCATTCCGAAAGACTGACAGTTTGCAGGAAAGTAAACCCATCATCATTGCTACCAACTGTAGCTAACTATACAAAGATAAACAATAACTTCAGATATATAAACCGTTATCAGTACTAGCATGTGAAAACTCCCAGTGACTTATATTGGAAAATATAGAGCCAATCAATTGCATGGTTACTAAGGTTTTGGGGGATCGTTGGCATCCATATCAAGCAATGCATTGGACAGAGACATACTAAAACATCCGTAAAAGTGTCAGTATTTACAAGATCATTACTAAGTAGTGGAGCAGAAATAGAAAAAAAAGGAGAGTACGCCCCGCATAAGCCACTGATGTGACAACTATTTTCAACAATGTGTAGTTGTCAACTGTTCAGAAACAAGAAATTGAAGAACACTAAATTGTCCGAGCTCTCTAGCCTAGTGGTATTAGAGCAGACATCCGGAGGGGCCGGCAAGGTTCGAGCCCCCTAATTGTGTGTGTGTGTGTGTGATTTCAAAAAAAAAGAACACTAAATTGATGGTAGAAACTGAAAAGAAACAAAAACAATATTCTCCATATTATTATTTACACCTCCCAAAGATACTTTTGATGAAAGATATTTGAGAAGAGAAACCATGAATATGTGAAGAATTTGGCATAAAAAGTTTATCAACTACAAAACATATAATGAGAAATACAATGTCAACTGATACTTACAGTCTCTAAGGCCAGTTGAAATCGAGATGCTACAAATGGAAGGAGCAAAAAGGGCTCCACATATGACAAAACAGAAGTTGCAACAGCGGCAGTTTCAGCTAGAGATTCATTTTTGCTATATTGTCCACGATCAATTAACTTCAGTACCACTTTGACAAAAAAGCTCTTTCCGAGTTTTCCATAAAGAAATTAGCCTGTGTGTTATCTTTTGAGGAACTGAATGAATAATAGTTTTTTGTAAAATGATATGTTCCATCAAACAATGAAGAGTAATAAATCATGCATCGATATAAATTGCATTTTTTACAATTGCTCATGCTGAAGGCACTTTTGAAAGCAAATTACCAAGTACCGCAAGAACCGCTCCAATGAGTTAGTCCAGCGACCTCCATTAGAAGGATGGTAATATCTTAAAACAACAAATTATCAGCAAGCCAAAGCCACCATAACAATAAGCTGCATCATTAGATTCAAAACCAAAGACTGAATTGAAAGAAGCCAGAAGACTCACTGTTCTAGTAGATTTGCTAGCCTCTCAAAGTATTCTCGTGCCAAACACCAGGCCTTAAGAGGTACACCTGCAAAATAATGCATAACATAATAAAGATTCATAAGGATCTGAAGGAAATGCAATCAAAATTCCCGGCATAAAAGAATTTTAGAATGAAACCTCATAATTGAATTTGCTATAGCCTTTGCAGGTGTGCCCATTTTGCTCTAAAACAGAAATCTTGTATTCCGGGGAACCTCCAAAGGGGAAGGGTAAGATCCACTCGAACTTGATATAGGGACCTGAGGTTAGCAAAACAATAACACTTTATGATAGAAATATCGAAGTCTGTAAAAATATCTTAGAGTCTGTACTGCCTTAATCAGATCATAAATTAAACTACACAGTAAATTAGTATTGACCCATGTATCTTCAAACTTTCTTGGAATTTCGCTCATCTACCAATGCGAGGATAGTTAACTTTTCTCACCTCAAACATGTTCAGATATCGAGCAAAAAGTTATGGCAAGAAACATTTGCTTGGGCTCCAGCACCATTGCCAAGTCCAACCTGCGAGCACCCTTGGCCTTTCTACATGTAACAGATCAATTGCCCAAATGCCCCCAAGTACATATAAAGAGTCACCAGATCCATGTTAAAAACGTGCTCACAACATTTACTACCTATTAGTTAGATTGTCTTTTTGTCCCTTTGAAGCATATTTTCATGGCTTCGAGGAGAGGGCATCTAAAAGTGGGGACATCAAAGTGGACATGCATGAATGATACCATATGGAAGAAAAAACCAAGGACCAGCAGTTCTCATAGCATCATATTTACTCAACAGAGCATACATGCTGGAGTAACATAGGAATTTAAGTCTAACTCCTAGATTCTTCAACTAAATTCTATACTTCAGGAACCAAGGAATTAGACGAACAAAGATCAGTATGGATCAAGGAACTAGAGATGAGCACCTTTCACTCAGATACGTTGTCCAGTCACTGGAACGATTATGTTAAATTGAAGGCAAGTCTCTACGGGATCAATGTACCTAATTTCATATTGTCATCATGTTGGCCCACCCTACTTTGGGGACTAAGTTCCTTAGTCCCATCTATAATGCTCAATCCAACAGTTTCAAACTGTTAGCAGTGAGTGAAGTTTTATTGTATCAGATGTTTCAACAGTTTCAAAATGGTGAATGGCTATAAGATGACATTTCTGCTTTATGCAGCCTATTTAAACATTTTCTCTCTGGATAGTATCAGGATAGGAGATTACGACAATCCATTTCATTTCTTCATAACACTACTAATAATTCTATTTGTTTGGACTTATTCTAAATGTTATTAAATTATTTCACCTCACATCTGAAGGTTAAGGGATAAGGCCAATATTCATATTTGTCATAAGGAAAGTATGTGTAGAGTTATGAGTGAAAGAAAATTCTAGGTGCAGAGTATATAGATATGCAAATAATAGGAGCTTAGAATGTCATCTTATTCATATAAATAAAACATATTGTAACAAGTTTATTCCAGACTAAAAAACTTTATATATTATTTGTTGAAGCTAATATAAGATATTTTTCATAATTGCAGATAAATAAATAGCATGCTTCTATCACACTTGTAGTAAAAAAGATGTATTTGTTCATGTGTGCATCCATGTGTGCGTCTGTGTATGAGATGCGTCAGAGAACCATGAATTGGACCTAACAAATGAGATATTATTAGCTATATATTTCTGGAAACTGGTAGAAGCACCTCAATTGAAGAATAGATAATAATAATATGTATCAGAGCTAAGAAACAATAACTAAGTAGATTTGGATAACTTATTATAGTCATCACTGTGAACAATTCCAAAATGCTGCTACCCAATCGCCTATAATGGGAACAACAAAATCCTTAGGAAAATGCATTGCAACTTTCTTCAGACTCAAATTAGCAGGTAATGTAGTTATATACTTCTCAAATTCCTGTGACTTATTAGAAGATGTGCTGAAGTAAAAGGAAAGTTCACACATCACTGGTGGATTAACTAATGCAGACAATAACCAAAATTATATACTCTAAACAATCTTATAGTGTGTAACTTTGTATGGACATGGATTTACTAATATCAATACAAGATCAATATGCGGGTTGCGTGCAGCAACGACAAGTGCTAAGCAACTATTTATAGGAGAGGACACATGGGAGACTAGCATACCTGCTAGCAAAATATCATCTTAGAAATAGAGTTTCTGAAAAATAACCTCAGTATAACAGGTGAACCTTTATTTTCCATACTATTTGGGTTCCATTATAACTATGTTTAGGTGCCATGAGTTAGTTATATTTAAGAGGCTTTTGCTCTCAACTTATACAGAAAATGACACCATATCGTTACCACACAATAGTGCAAGTCTAAAACTCCTTTTTTATCATCCCAAATGAAAACCCAACATAGGTTTACATTCATAAACCTTGAGTATCTTAAAAACGTAGTAGCTATATAAGGAACCTCATAAAAATGTAGTTGGAAGACAAAAATAGGAGCTCCATCTAAATGATTTTTGTTAAAAAAATGTTCCCACATCAAGGAATATTGGCAACAACTCAACAACACAACCATATTCGCATATTGTTCCCACATCAAGGCCTTTTTTGAAGTAACACAATACAAAGGGTCTGATTATAGTTGTAAGTTGCCGATAAGGACTTGTGCTGCCAACTCCAATTTCTTGTTCCACACCAGATGCCATTGCATGGTGATTTAACCAAATGACAGATCCATTATGATAGAAACACCCAACAGATTCCATGCTGCAAATATTTACTAACAATTATGAAACATCTTTAATGAATCGGCCGTAATACTAATAATCCACTCATGATATATCCACACACTTGTAAAGAAAATTTTCAAAAAAATTAGGAAAAAAATGTCATATGAGATCAACTGAGCTATTTCTCAAACATGAACACAACACGACATGATCCAGACAAGGAGATATGGACATAGACTCAAACTTTTGTGTCACCTGTAGTGTTCGACACATTGCAGAAATGGACGAGGCACCACTTTGGGTGCGCCCGTGTTTCCTAGCGAATAACTAACAAATTTAAGCATAATGATCGGCGCAAGTGCCAATGCAAATTATCATCCTAACAAAACCCTAAACTAAACATTGCAATTTTGCTATTAAATGCATCATAATCATCATCTTCCTTGATGTCAACAGCCATTCTATAGCTAAACCCTAGCTTAAGCAAACTCTAATTCAAATAAAAAAAGTTCTAATGACAGTAGATCTAGGGCATTTCTCAGGAAAATCGAACCTCGATCTGAGAGTAGAGTCCGAAGGCTCTCAGACTTGAGGAAGAGGTCGACCGCCTCGACGGCACTACCGTCCTTGGTTCCTCCTCCGCCTCCATCGCCGACGGACTACAGGCCGCCGCCGACGTCTCCGACGAAGCAGTTCCCCATAGATAGAGGGAGAGGATTTCAAGAAGTGGAGAGAGAGAGAGAGAGAGAGAGAGAGGGAGGCATTGCTGGGTGGGTTAGGCTAAGGGGTGGAGGGTTTTGGGAGAAATAAGAGTTTTGGGGGGGAAATAGAGGTGGAAAGGTTTTTTTTTTATTGGAACACTTTTCTTAAACACATGAGATGCAGATCACGACATTCTCAATTTGAAACATATTTTGAACACTATAGAAGTGTACCTAAATAAATGATTTAAAAATTTTATTTATATTAGGCACACTTTTCTAATCTGGAACACTTTTATTCCGTTTCAGCACCTAGGTACGCCTAATAAGTGTTCCAAACTAAAATTTGCCTAGTGTTCCAAAATAGCCATTTTGGTGTAGTGTCTCTCAACCTGGGTGCGGTGCCGCCGACCGGCCAGACCGTCGCGGAGACACAGCGCGCACAGTGGAACAAGAACGACAGCAGCAGTTGCACCGTGAGGACGACTTCGCAGGTATCTTACTGCCTCATCTCATCATGGTTTCTCGAACCAATTGGTTCGATAGGAAGACAACCTATACGACTCTTCATCCCTTCAAATAGTTTGAATTTAGGTACCCTATGTTGCCCGATAAATCGACGCGAACATTGACGAAAAACTGATCCAAAGCAGAACAGTTTTCTAGTTGAAACCCGAAATTGGAAGGCAATTCCTGATCAATCTGTTATGAATTTTAGAAATCTATTTGAACACACTTTTAGACAACATATAGGGCATCACAACCCTTCTTGTAGATTCTAATTTCATTAAACAGAGTTTAAATTCGCTTGTAAACTTCTTGAAAATCAATAAAGAGTTTAAATTTGCTTCAACTCGTGTTCATTTACTTTCTGCTGCAAATGGGGACACTCTGTGCGACTCTGTGGCCTAGCTCAAATTGACCGTTTCTGGACTTGGCCTTGCACGAGAGCAACTTAGTCTCGTACGGCATCACGCCTTAGCGAGGACGATCGCTCCTACGGGAGCCGGGCGTGATAAAGCTTGAGTTTGCTTTTTCTTCATCTTAGTTTTTTATTTGCAGTTGTATCTCAATTTGGCTATTTTTTGTATGTTCCAAGCATATAATTGCTCTAGAGACTCTTTTAACTCTCTCACCCATAGTATTGTAGTTTTTTTTGACAACTTCCATCATCAGCGACAGCCAGTTACCTGTGACTAAGCTCTGTAATATACCCTATCCTAATTTATGTTATTCCTGCCTCTCTTTTTAGTTGTAAAGGTGATTATACAATATATGTGAATAGATAATTATGTTCTACTGCATATTGTCCCTAATATTTCCAAGTTGATGCAAATAGATAATTTTTGTCCTTGTATATTTTCTACTTGTGCATCATTGTGTGGTCATGAGTGTTACTGTTATTCATCATCTATTTCATTCTGGTTGTGTCACTGCCATCAAACTTTCTACTTACATGGATGGTAGTGTTGTTCTCTTAATCCTAAGCCTATGCTTCTCACAGAACTACACAGTTTCAATGCTATATAGGATCAATGCTAACATTGAATCTGCGAACAGCCAGATATCGTTGACATCAACATTTTGTAACATTAATGATTCATGCTCATATCAATTGTGGTCCAAGTTCATCAAGGATCTAGGCCAATAATAGACATGTCAACATATCAATAGATAATAGGTGGTACAAACCCCTTTGTAAGACCTTAATCTTGCCAAATGGACGAAAAAGGTTAACTTTGATTCTTCTTTTCGAATATACTAAATATAGTTCACATTAGTCAATGTAGGTATTACTGTATCAGTGGAGTTGCTAATAAATTACCTACTGACAGTAGAAGTTTTCTTCGAATCGCTAATATCCTATATAAATATCGCCAATATCCTATATAAATATAGGCAGCGCCGTAATATTTTCTTATTGAATATAGAGAGATTGCTGCTATATGTCAAAGGTTAGTACATAGGATTAGATATTATATGGAGCATAGCACATCACATATTAATAAGAGGAAGGAATTGAGAAAACATGCACCTCTTGGACGGTCATAAAATGTTGTATATTATAAAAGCTTTAGGGGACTGATACAATTAGATGGGTCTAGTTCATAATTTTTCTTGTATTTCAGTTTGCATTATGTCGTATTTGTTGACGACTGATTGCATGAGTATTACTGAAACATGAACCATAATATGCTAGGAGGCTGGATACTTTGGCATCCATCTGTATTTAATTACTATTTGCAGTATGTTTTTTAATTACTGGATACTAGGAGTCTAGATACTTTGGCATCAGGCTGGATGTAGTTTGTAGTATATTTATTGTTTTTTCTTTCCTTCTTTGAGTGTTCTCATACAAGCGACCAGAAGAAGGCCTTGTGTCCAAACTGGAATCTATGCATCCACATTGCAGATGTAAGTCATGTTTTCTTCTTTCCTTCTATGTAAAAAAAAGTTTTTTTTTCCACCAAAGACTGGACAGTTTATTCTTGTCATGAAACACCCCTTACTACAATGTCAAGAAATACACTTATGATTTATAAATCAAGATTTAATGGTTTTTGATCATTGATACAGTGACCTATCTCTTTGGAAATATGATTTGAGGGATGTAGAAGTTTAGAAGTTAAAACACATACGATGGAATTATTTGCAATATGTGATTTGAGGACTACATTACAGCTTGTGATTTGAGGACTATAATGCAGTATATGAAATCTGAAAAACTAGAAACGATCAAAAACGGCAGACTTTTCTTAACTCTGGCCTACTTGACTGTTGTTTTCTATGTTTTCTTGACGACTAAAAACGATCAAGGAAGATTTCTTACTTGACGGTTTAAAACCGTCAAAAAAAATAAATCCAGTAATCGTCAAGAAAAATGGCAAACTTTTCTTGACTCTGGCCTACTTGATGGATCCACAGCCGTCAAGATAACCCTTTCTTGACGGAGAATAACCGTCAATAATGGTCTTTTTTTCTTATAGTGATTTATCAGCACAAATAATATTGAATTAATTTCGTCTTCCTAAAACATTAACTCGTAGGATAAGATTACCATATTCTCTAGCACGAAGACCTACTTGTCTCATTCTTGCAAAATTAAAATTTTGTCAAGACTTATTAAATAGGTAATCGTTTAGTAAAATTATGCAAGCAGAAGTGCACACTAAAAAATAGTGTTGGATCCGTACATCATCATTCCTAATTATGGAGGTGGACATAAATAAAGTAATATCTTACTCGATTTTGATCATTAAATTGATGGATACATAAACAATATCTTACTCGATTTCGATCATTAAACCATAAACACTTTGTACCCATGTAATGGGTATGTAATGGGTGGCTCGGCATAACAACTAAATTTTATTCCTTTCTTGCTTATATATTACCTAGGATTATCTAAGTTCTTCTCATACATAGTATCATAAATTCTCATCATATATAGAGTATCCATTATTGAACAGAACGAGTAGCACCAAAATAATGCAGACTATGAAAGAAATCAATTGCACAGAAGAAAAATGTGCAAGGTCATCTCATCATCATTGCGAAGTGTTTAGGTGGGAGGGACATATGGGGAGGGACATCCATATGGATAATTCAGGATGCTAATTTTATCCTCGCCTAGTCATTACCAAGTTCATGCTGCTAATTTTAGCCTGCCTAGTCATTGCCAGACTGCTAAGTGTAGCATTGCCTATGCACCGAATCGCATAAGCATGGGATCTCTGTGCCTGGAGAGTGAATGAATCTTCTCCATTTTTTTCTTAGCAATTTTCATCGATGTCAACTTTTTATAACAATCTAGACTTCCTTTATTTTTTTCTATTTTTTTCATTTTCTCTTAGATCACTTCACAAATTTGTAGTAATATTTTCGTAACTTCAAATTCCATGCTAAAAAAACTTGACATGCTAAGTAACTTGAGATGGATCAATATATAGAATTATAAAGTTCCCCACGAGAAGCACAATGAACTCGAGCAAAGCAACTTTGCTCCACTGACCAAACAAAGATGAAAATACCCTATACTATCACTCTGTGTCCGTGTGTGTCCGTATCCGTCTCCCTATGTGTGTCCCATGTCTCTGTGTATGTCTGTGTAGGAAGAATTAGGGTTACGGCTTATCTGAAGAGCTGAAAAGAGCGACTAAGGGCAGCGACAGAGGGGAGCACGGAGAGGAGCGCCTGAATAGAAAAGAGAGGGATCGAAGGGGACGATCAGAGGAGAAGGGGAGCGCCGGCGGGAAAGGGGACCGCTGGAAGGAGATGCACTAGAGGAAGGAAGCCGCGTCGGAGGAGGAGCTTCGCTGGAGGACTACGATAGACGAAGTAGAGGAGTTAAGGAGCTCGGGTCCGCCGAAGGGTCGCCAGAGGGGAGAAGCTGCACAGAGGGTCGGGAAGAAATATTTTTTTTGGCAAAATTTTGGAATAGAGACCAATGGAGGAAATGAAATTTGAACCCTATATTGAAATAATTTAGCGCCGTCTCAAACTGACGTTGCTGAACATCGTTGTTAGCAAAAAAAAATAGCGACGATCCATACGTCGCTAAACGTTGATGTTATATAAAAAAAAATTGGCAACGTGAAACACGTCGTTAAACGTCACGAATAGGTATGTGCTGCAACGTAGATGATAACACATAGCTAAGCATAGCAGTTATAAAAAAATACCGACACTTAGCGACTATTAGCATGTTCTATTACCTTAAACTAACAGTGATCGCTGAACGTCGCTAAACATCGTAAACAACAACGTATTGTTGGGAACGAAGCGCGGAAACCGTTCCCCCAAACCAGAAAGTCCTGCGAGAGAACCGAGCAAAAGCACACAAACCAAAAATGCCAAACACAATCGCAGACACAAAGATTTTTGACGTGGAAAACCCTTGCGGGAAAAACTACGGGACGATCGGAGTCCAACCCTGAAGAACCTCCACTAATGGAATAAAGAGAATACACCCTCTACAAGCTCCTCCCGATCCAACACGGATCACCACAACTCACTTGAAAGAAGAAGAAAATTTTGATTGCGGACTCCGAAGAACAAGAGATGCCGAAAAATTATTTGAAGCAATCTCTCCTTCATAATAGTCCTTAATCCTCTCTCTCTCTCAAAGATTGTAAAGCACTCTTATTTTTTAGATGAGTTTTCAACTAGCATGCATCACCCGTTTATAAGCCCTTGGTAATCCATACATGGAAGGCCAATATATATGGAAACTTCCAATATGAATCAATCATATATTTAATGGAAATCCAATCATAATTGGCTTGCCATAATTAAAAACTCAATTATATGGAAAGCTACTATTTGAAGGGTCTAATCATAAATATATGATCAAATTAAATATGGAAATCCAATCATATATTTTATTACCATATATGTTCCAAAATAGGATCCATGCACTCCCCGAGCTTCTCCGACACACGGATGGCGCTCGTCGTTCTCCGGGATATTCTTCACATAGGTTGGAAACCCCACCCACTCCAACAAATCTTCCCCTTCACAACTAGGTAGAGAAACTCGTCATCTCGACGAACCGCCTGCAGTACTCAAACTTCCCCCTTGGTAGAACCTTCGTGAGCATATCCGCTCCATTGTCATCAGTATGGACCTTCTCAAGCATCGCGTCTTTCTTCTCAACCACATCTCGTATCCAATGATACCGAGTCTCAATGTGCTTGGACCGACTGTGAAATGTCTGGTTCTTCACAAGGTGAATGGCACTCTAGCTATCGAAAGCAAAGTATACTGCTCTTGCTTCAGCCCTATTTCCTGCAACAGCTTTTTCAACCACAGCAACTCCTTGCAAGCCTCTGTCGCCGTAATGTACTCTGCCTCTGTCGTCGATAAGGCAACACACTTCTGCAACCGCGACTGCCACGATACCGCTCCTCCAGCAAATATCATCACATAGCCCGAAGTCGATCGTCTCGTGTCTATATTTTCAGCCATATCAGCGTCGGTATACCCAACCAGCTTCGGCTCGTCACCACCAAAAGAAAGTCTCCAATCAGTAGTGCCCTGAAGGTATCGTAGAATCTACTTGACCGCACTCCAATGTACCCTTCCAGGATTTGAAAGGTACCTGCTAACTGTGCCAACTGCATGAGCGATGTCTGGCCTCGTACATACCATAACATACATAAGACTTCCTACAGCTGAGGCATATGGAACCCGCTCTATATCTTCTTTTTTGTCCTATATAGATGGATACTGCTTCTCAGTGAACTTAAAGTGGGCCGTAAAGGGGCAACTCACTTTCTTCGACCCGACCATCCCGAAACACTAAAGTACTCGGTGAATGTACTTCTTTTGGGACAAGTGTAGCAGCTTGGACTCTCTCTCTCTCTCGGTTGATCTCCATCCCATGAATAGTCTTTGCTGTACCCTAATCCTTCATAGAGAAGGCCACGCCCAGTTGGCGCTTCAACTCCGCTATCCTAGTGGCATTCCGACCCACTAATAGCTTGTCATCAACATAGAGCAATAAAATAATGAAATTATTATCGGCAAAATATCTCACAAATATACAGTAATCCGACGTCGTCCGTGCATAGCCATGCTCCCCCATAAATGACTCGAACTTCCTGTACCACTGCCTTGGAGCCTGCTTCAGACCATACAAGCTCTTCCTTAACCGACAGACCAAATGTGACTTGCCCTTCTCACAGAATCCTTCTGGCTGCTCTATGTATAACTCCTCCTCAAGGTCACTGTGGAGGAATGTCGTCTTCACGTCCATCTGCTCGACCTCCAAGTCGAGACTGGCTGCCAATGCTAGCACCATCCGAATAGACGAATGCTTAACGACAAGCGAAAAGATCTCATCATAATCTACGCCTTTCCGCTGACCGTAGCTTTTAACTACCAGCCATGCTTTGTATCGAGGGCGTGTAGCATCATCCGTCTGCTTCACTCTAAATACCTATCGATTCTTCAAAGCCTTTTTGTCCTTTGGCAACCGTACCAGCTCATAAGTAGAATTGGCGTATAAGGAACTCATCTCCTCTTGCATAGCCTCCATCCACTCATGCTTGTGTTCGTCTTCCATATTCTTTGTAAAACTTTTGGGCTCTTCTCCGTCAGTCAATAGCACATACTCATCCGATGAGTAAATCGTAGATGGTCGACGCTCTCTGTCGCTCCTTCTCAGTGGAGCCACTGGTGCTGGCTGTATAACAACAGCCTCCTCCTCTTCAGGAACCGCCTTCCCGGCATGTTCATCCTCCTGAGGGACACCCTTACCACCATCAGCAGGCTGATGATCAAGGTTGGGAGCAACTCCATGTACTGGCTCCTCCATAATTGGATCCTCTGCGACGTCCTCTAGAAACTTCTCGAAGCGAAATGACTCTAACTCAGGCAATTCCTCAGCCTCAGAAGGCATCTCAGAATCCTAAGTGTTGGTCATGGTCTGATCCTCGACGAATACCACGTCCCTGCTTCTGTAGAGCTTTTTTTCCACCGGGTCGTAGAGTCTATAGCCAAACTCATCCCGACCATAGCCGACAAAGACGCATCGCCTCGTCTTCAGCTCTAGTTTGGACCTCTCATCCTTTGGTACATGCACGAAGGCCTTACAGCCAAACACTCGCAGGTGATTGTATGAAGGCTCTTTGCCGTACCATACTTTGTCAGGCACATCAACCTGCAAAGGAGCACTAGGAGATAAATTAATAACATAAGCAGCTGTGAGAAGAGCCTCACCCCAATAACTGTCCGGCAAGTTTGCTTCTGACAGCAAACACCGCACCCTCTCCATCAGTGTCCTATTCATGTGCTCCGCTACACCATTGAGCTGAGGTGTCTTGGGTGGAGTCTTCTGGTGTCGTATCCCTTGCTCTCTGCAATAAGCATCAAAGGGACCAATATATTCGTCGTCGTTGTCGAACCGAACACATAATAACTTCTTGCCCGTCTCTCTTTCAACAGAGGCCTGAAACTCTTTGAAAGTAGGCAACACCTGATCTTTGGTCTTTAAGGCATAGACCCAAACCTTCCTGGAACAGTCATCAATAAAAGTTACAAAGTAAGAAGCACCACCAATAGATTTTACCTTCATAGGACCGCAGACATCCGAGTGGATCAACTCGAGCAACGCCGGCTTCCTTGAACTTGGGTGACTTTGGAAAGACACCCTATTTTTATTCCCAGCTAAGCAGTGCGTGCACTTCTCCAACTTTGTAGACTTGAGCCCTGGAATCACCTTCATGTTCACCAAGTAGCTCATCCCCTTCTCGCTGATATGGCCGAGCCGCCTGTGCCACAACTCGGTAGACGCATCACTGACGGCGTTCACCTCCTGTGCTCCATGTGTGCTCCCCTCCATAAAATAGAGACCGGACTTCTTACTTTCTCTGGCAATCACCATCGAACCTCTGGAAAGCTTCCACTGACTATTCCCGAAGAGACTGAAGAATCTCTCGTCATCCAACCTTCCAACCGATACCAGGTTGAAACGGATGTCAGGGACAAGACGAACATTTTTGAGAACAAGAACTGCGCCCATCTTCGTTCTCAAATGCACATCTCCAATGGCAACCGCCTTCGACACATCTCTATTGTCCATCTTCAATACTCCACAGTCGCCTGTCGTATAAGTGGCAAATAGTGCCATGTTGTGAGATACATGTGCTGAAGCCCCTGAGTCCACCAGCAAAGAATTGTCATCACAGGCGAGGTTTTTGATAACCTCATCACCTACGACGATCACATCGCCTTCATGTATCGAGGCCGCCGCGGTAGTGTTCTCATCTTGCTTCCCCTTGTCGCCCTTCTTCTCTCTCTTCCAAGCGAAATAGTTCCGCTTGATGTGGCCCTTCTTGCCACAGTGGTAATAGTCCGAGTCCTCGTAATGACCCTTGGACTTCCCCCTGCTCTTGTCTCTGCCACCACCTGGACCCCTGCTTTTTCCTGTTCTGCGGCTCTCTGAAACCAATGCCTCTGAGTGGTGGGATGTAGATAAAGTGCCGTGAGAACGTCTTCGCATCTCTTCATTCAGTATCCCGCTCTTGGAAAACTCCAGACTGACCACGCCCTCTAGAGCAGAAGCGATCATAGATACTCGTACGGTCTCCCACGAGTCTGGCAATGTACACAACATCCATAGTCCCTGAACCTCGTCGTCGAACTTGACTCCCATCGAAGATAGCTGGTCCACCACGTCCTGGAACTCACTCAAGTGATCCGTAATGGATGCACCATCTTTGTACCGCAGACCCATCATCATCCGGATCAGGAATAGTTTGTTTACCCTGATATTTTTTGCGTACAAAGATTCCAGCTTCTCCCACAACGTCTTCACATGCTCAATATTGACAACGTGGTTGTACACGTTCTCGTCAACGAACTGTCGTATGTACCCACACACCTGTATATGCTCGAAGTTCCAGTCCTCATCGAATTTGTCACTGGGCTTCTCGGATGTAAATACTAGAAGATGCAGCTTCTTGACGAACAATAAATCCTTCATCTTGCTTCGCTAATAATGGTAGTTGGTACCGTTCAGGTTCACCATGCGCACCGGCTTCGCGTCCATCTCGGCTTTCTGGTTTGACTGTTAACTCCTGACACTTCTTTGAACCCAAAGCTCTGATACCACTCTGTTGGGAACGAAGCGCGGAAACCATTCCCCCAAACCAGAAAGTCATGCGAGAGAACCGAGCAAAAGCACACAAACCAAAAATGCCAAACACAATCGCAAACACAAAGATTTTTGACGTAGAAAATCCTTGCGGGAAAAACCACGGGACGATCGGAGTCCAACCCTGAAGAACCTCCACTAATGGAATAAAGAGAATACACCCTCTACAAGCTCCTCCCGATCCAACACGGATCACCACAACTCACTTGAAAGAAGAAAAAAATTTGATTGCGGACTCCGAAGAACAAGAGATGCCAAAAAATTATTCGAAGCAATCTCTCATTCACAATAGTCCTTAATCCTCTCTCTCTCTCTCAAAGATTGTAAAACACTCTTATTTTTTAGATGAGTTTTCAACTAGCATGCATCACCCTTTTATAAGCCCTTGGTAATCCATATATGGAAGGCCAATATATATGGAAACTTCCAATATGAATCAATCATATATTTAATGGAAATCCAATCATAATTGGCTTGCCATAATTGAAAACTCAATTATATGGAAAGCTACTATATGAAGGGTCCAATCATAAATATATGATCAAATTAAATATGGAAATCCAATCATATATTTCATTACCATATATGTTCCAAAATAGGATCCATGCACTCCCCGAGCTTCTCCGGCACACGGATGGCGCTCGTCGCTCTCCGGGGTATTCTTCACATAGGTTGGAAACCCCACCCACTCCAACACGTATTACAATATCTTTAAAAGGAGTCGCTAAATTTAAATAATTTAGCGACATTTGGTTCGAACATCGCTAAGAACATCGCGAATTGGCCGAATTTTGGTGTTAGAAACTAAGAATAGCTATCCATAAGTCAAATTTGGACACAAGATAAGAAGTGATGTTTCGAGGCTGAATGGGGTCTGCATGCGGGCACACGTGCTACCAAAAAATGTGCTCAGATGGCAGATGACCAAACTGCCATAAATCAATCTAGGGTAGAACTAGAACGACGTCACAAGTTCAATAATGTGGTCGGATTAAGAATCGGTTGATCGAATTTATATTACCGAACCATATCCTTTCCAAGAGTTGCTTACGAAAAACTAGTTTTAAAGGCATTCTAAAAATTTGCACACAGAGATAGGGATATGCCCAAGATTGAACGGGTTCGTCGGTTCGTCGGTAGGTGTAGTGACAAGAAGGTAACTGATCTACGAAGTCACTGCTTCAAATCTAGAAGTAGAAATTCAGTTTTAATTGGGCAACTTGAAATTTTATAGGGTTATAAGCTATATACCAGGTTCAAGACGAAGTTTCGGATGCTGGATCCAACGGTCAGATTGTGAGGAAACACAATGCGAAGTCACCGAGTCGAATTCGGAGTCGAACACTAATATATCTCCTTCATCACGATGGGTTCGATAAAAAATTGGAAACTGCGACTTTTCACTAGGTCAGCATGAAGACGTCGGGGGGGGGGGGGGTGGGGTCAGCTTATGCGGAGGGTGCTCCGACACGGTATGGTGTGCTCGGTCGAGCTCCTTTCGAATTGGTGAAGGAGAATAAAGGATTAACTGTGAAGAGGGGTATGGGTTGGGAGTTGGAGTATAAGAAGAAGATGATGAGAGTGGGAGGAAACTGTGCTTCGCACTAAGGGCCTGTTTGGTAACCGGTAATTGTGATTAGATTTCCACTTTTGGTAGAAAGTGATCCAAAATTTACAAATTCCAGTGTTTGGTAACCGGTATTTAGGAATGGATTTGGGGAGAGAATCATGAAGTGCAGTTCTTGTCTCCTCCTTGTCCTCTCTCAAAATCCAAATTCTACTTCCTCCATTCTCATTCGGATGTGGATGATTTTGAATTTTGCACAAAAAAAAGTCGTTGTCACCTGCTCGTGAGCCACCATCACCCCCAACCAGCCTCCTTGCCCGTGTCCGGCTCCTCCGCCGTCAAGGCTGGGCCTCCGGACAAGGCTGGACCTCCGGACATGGCTGGACCTCCGGACATCGCCGGATCCGACCATGGCGAGAGAGAGATGACCGAAGAAGAAGCTTCCAGAGGGGATGAGGCTGGGCCTCCGGACATGGCTGGACATCCGAACATCGTCAGATCCGACCATGGCGAGAGAGAGAGAGAGAGAGAGAGAGAGAGAGAGGGAGAGAGAGAGAGAGATGACCGAGGGAGAGAGAGAGATGACTGAAGAAAAAAAATGGAAAAGTTCATTCTCTTTCCCCCTCTCTAAGTTTATCTAACTTATAGTTTATTAAATAGATTTTTATTATTAACTACTATTTGAGATAAATTATTTATCTTATTATATAATTAAGATATCTATTATTATTTATTATTTTATATTAACACTAATCAAAAAACTGTTGGGAACGAAGCACGGAAACCGTTCCTCCAAACCAGAAAATCCTGCGAGAGAACCGAGCAAAAGCACACAAACCAAAAATGCCAAACACAATCGCAGACACAAAGATTTTTGACGTAGAAAACCCTTACGAGAAAAACCACGGGACGATCGGAGTCCAACCCTGAAGAACCTCCACTAATGGAATAAAGAGAATACACCCTCTACAAGCTCCTTCCGATCCAACATGGATTACGTCAACTCACTTGAAAGAAGAAAATTTTTGATTGCGGACTCTGAAGAACAAGAGATGTCGAAAAATTATTCGAAGTAATCTCTCCTTCACAATAGTCCTTAATCCTCTCTCTCTCTCTCAAAGATTGTAAAGCACTCTTTGTTTTGAGATGATTTTACAACTAGCATGCATCACCCTTTTATAAGCCCTTGGTAACCCATACATGGAAGGCCAATATATATGGAAACTTCCAATATAAATCAATCATATATTTAATGGAAATCCAATCATAATTAGCTTACCATAATTGGAAACTCAAAAATATGGAAAGCTACTATATGAAGGGTCCAATCATAAATATATAATCAAAGTAAATATAGAAATCCAATCATATATTTCCTTACCATATATGTACCAAAATAAAATCCATGCACTCCCCAAGCTTCTTCGACACACGGATGGCGCTCGTCGCTCTTCGGGGTATTCTCCACATAGGTGAGAACCCCATCCACTCCAATAAATCTCTCTCTTCACAACTATGTGGAGGAGGTCGTCATCCCGACGATCTGCTTGAAGTACTCAAACTTCTCCCTCGGAAGAACCTTCGTGAGCATGTTCGCTCCATTGTCATCAGTATGAACCTTCTCAAGCACCGCATCCTTCTTCTCAACCACATCCTGTATCTAATGATACCGAGTCTCGATGTGCTTGGACCGACAATGAAATGTCTGGTTCTTCACAAGGTGAATAGCACTCTGACTGTCGCAAAGTAAAGTATACTGCTCTTGCTTCAGCCCTATTTCCTGCAGCAGCTTCTTCATCCACAGTAACTCCTTGCAAGCCTCCGTCGCCGCAATGTACTCTGCCTCTATCGTCGACAAGGCAACATACTTCTGCAACCGCGACTGCCACGATACCGCTCCTCCAGTAAACATCATTACATAGCCCGAAGTCGATCGCCTCGTGTCTACATCTCCAGCCATATCATCGTCAGTATACCCAACCAGCTTCGGCTCGTCACCACCAAAAGAAAGTCTCAAATTGGCAGTGCCCTGAAGGTATCGTAGAATCCACTTGACCGCACTCCAATGTACCCTTTCAGGATTTGAAAGGTACCTGCTAACTGTGCCAACTGCATGAGCGATGTCTAGCCTCGTACATACCATAGCATACATAAGACTTCCCACAGCTGAAGCATATGGAACCCGCTCCATATCTTCATTTTCGTCCTCGGTAGATGGACACTGCTCCTCAGTGAACTTAAAGTGAGCCGTAAGGGGGCAACTCACTTTTTTCGACTCGTCCATACCGAAATGCTAAAGTACCCGGTGAATGTACTTCTTTTGGGACAAATGTAGGAGCTTGGACTCTCTCTTTCGGCTGATCTCTATCCCAAGAATAGTCTTTGCTGTGCCCAAATCCTTCATAGAGAAGGCCGCGCCTAGTTGGCGCTTCAACTCTACTATCCTAGTGGCATTCTGACCCACTAACAGCATATAATCTACATAGAGCAATAAAATGATGATATCATCCTCGACAAAGTACCTCATAAATATGCAATGGTCTGACGTCGTTCGTGTATAGCCATGCTCCCCTATAAATGACTCGAACTTCCTGTACCACTGCCTCGGAGCCTGCTTCAGACCATACAAGCTCTTTCTCAACCGAGAGACCAAATGTGACTTGCCCTTCTCACAAAATCCTTCTGGCTGCTCCATGTATAACTCATCTTCAAGATCACCGTAGAGGAATGCCGTCTTCACGTCCATCTGCTCGACCTCCAAGTCGAAATTGGCTGCCAATGCTAGCACCACCCGAATAGACGACTGTTTGATGACTAGCAAAAAGAACTCATCATAATCCATGCCTTTCCGCTGACCGTAGCCTTTAACTACCAGCCTCGCTTTGTATCGAGGGCGAGTAGCATCATCCGTCTGCTTCACTCTAACCACCCATCGATTCTTTAAAGCCTTCTTGCCCTTTGGCAACCGCACCAGCTCATAAGTGGAATTGGAATATAAGGAACTCATCTCCTCCTGCATAGCCTCCATCTACTCCTGCCTGTGTTCGTCTTCCATAGCCTCTGCAAAAGTTTCGGGCTCTCCCCCGTCAGTCAATAGCACATACTCACCCGGTGAGTATCTTATAGATGGTCGACGCTCTCTATCGCTCCTTCTCAGTGGAGCCGCTGGTGCTGGCTGTATACCAACAGCCTCCTCCTCTTCAGAAACTGCCTCCCCGGCATGCTCATCCTCCTGAGGGACACCCTGACCACCATCAGCAGGTTAATGATCAAGGTTGGGAGCAACTCCATATACTGGCTCCCCCATAATTGGATCCTCTGCGATGTCCTCTGGAAACTATTCGAAGTGAAATGACTCTAACTCAGGCAATTCCTCAGCCTCAGAAGGCATCTCGGAATCCTGAGGGTTGGTCTTGGTCTGATCCTCGACGAATACCATGTCCCTGCTTCTGTAGAGCTTTCTTTCCACCGGGTCGTAGAGTCTATAGCCAAACTCATCCCGACTGTAGCCAACAAAGACGCATCGCCTCGTCTTCGGCTCAAGTTTGGTCCTCTTGTCCTTCGGTACTGTAACACCCATATTCTGAATACGTATTTTGTCAAGCTTGCATGTATTTCAGACCTGTATTTATTTTTTCAAATTTTGGCATGTACTTGTAATTGGCTTGACTTGCAGATTTTGGTTCTCGTAATTGGGTTTTACCTGGCTTGGTTTATTTGTGGAGGAGAATTGGTTTGATTTGGTTTAACATGCATTGGAACACCTTAGCCTATGTTGAACCCTCATTCCACCACAACCCACCCTCTTTATTATCCCCACCTAACACTCTCTCTCTTTATTACTTCCCCCCATTAATTTCTTCTTCTTCTTCTTCCTTCCTCTACACAACACACCACCCATAGGCAAGTGCACCTTGCCACCATATAAGAACCACTTTTTATTTGTTTATTAGCTAGATTAGGCCATGGTGATCAACATTAGTGCTTGACATTTTATGATTTGGAGTCTCCATGTTCTAGATCTAAGTTTTCTCAAATTTTGGATTTACATGGTTTTATCCATTTTGGTTAGATTTTTATGGATTTTGATGCTTTCATGTGGAAGAGAATTCAATTTTACTCAAGTTAGACCTTTGAAAATCTAGATTTGGTTTTGATTTGACCAAGATATGAAGATTTGAACTTTGGTGTTCTTGAAGAGTTCCTCTCGGCCTGGAGTAGAAGGCTGCAGCCTGTGCTCTTTAGCGCAGTGCTGGACTGCGCATCCCCTCTCGGCCTAGGCTCTTTAGCGCAGCGTCGACCGCGCTGCTTGCCTCTTGGCGAACTGCGCTCAGCCCCCTGCGCAGTTCACCCCTGTGCAGTTGGCTCCCTGCGCAATCTAACCCCTGCGCAGTTGGCTCCCTGCGCAATCTAACCCCTGCACAGTTGGTTCCTTACGCAATTTAACCCTGCACACTTGGACCCTGCGCACCATCTCTGCGCAGTTCAATCCTGCGCCATCTATTTCCTGTGCCAACCACCCTTACGCCAACCAACTCAGTGCAAGCCGACTTCTGCGCAGCTCACTCCTGCGTAGTTTGTCCCTGGCGTAGCTGACACCCTGTGCAATCCAACCCCCTGACCCCTTGCGCAATCCATTGGCTCTTGGAGTTTTGGTTTTATTTCTTTAAGCTTGGCTCTTCTATAGCCCTGTATATTGATATTTTATTAGATATTTTATGCCCATTTTATATCCTTACGCCTTTTGTCATGAACTTGATTTTACTTAATATGTTTTGGAATGACTATTGTACATGGCATGGTATGAGAAGGAACTAGCATAACACGACAGTGATCCGTAGTGGTGCACTCCTGACATGACCAACCTGACATGATAGTGGCCCGTAGTGGCGCACTCCTGACAAGTACCCTGACAAGATTTATCTTGATGCTGTTGCGACGGCTAACTTGACTCGTATAATCAACTTGACACCGTGGGTGTTCCTCCTTATTTTCTTGTACAATCTACTTGTCTTGTCTTGCATCATGTCTAGGACGTGACTCCCTGGTTCCCACGGTCAGGGATTCATACTGAATATGGATTAGGCTAATGACTAGATCAAATTATAGTTCATGGAGAATTTCCAGTCACAGGCAATCTCGTTATCTGGGCGCTCTTAATTGGACTTGTAGCTTGCCGACGAGTAGAGCACATTTCCAGCGCACTGTCATGTGTTGCACCCTCTAAGTCACCTAAGGGTATATCGTCTCCGGGGCGATGTACCCAACCATACTCTCAACCCGCGGAAGGATAACTGGATGTTCTGCAGGGCTTGGGACTGGGAAATTCTCATTGCATCTTGTTAGTAATTAGGCTTGTGATAATCCTAGTTAGTTAAAGTAGTAAGCCGTAGTAATTGCTTGGCCGCTTGTGAATGGATGATGTCTAGCCCTGTCTAAGTCTTGTCTAGTCCCAGTACCTGGTCCTCCTGAACATGATTGTTTTACTTATATTAACGATAAATGGGTAGAGACAAGGAGATATTCAGGCGAAGGGTTACAACCTCGGTCCTTGTTTGGTTTACGGGTTGTAACCTGGCTCCCAGAATGGTTCCACGTCCCTAGTCGTTTATTGTCCTGATGTGCTCTTTATTACTTGTACTTTTCTTCCATTTTCTTATGTTCTGATATGCTGGCTTTTGTTCTTATTTCGTGGCCTCCCTTGTGGCACTTGCTCTTTCTGGGGTTTGACCCAGCTGGTTTTGTGTGGCCAGATTTCGGAGCAGCTCCCGAGGATCTTCCGAACCTCCAGCTCGATGGTGGCAACTAGAAGAAACTCGGGCTACGAGTAGATTTTCTATTTTGTTTCGCTCACTCTATTGTAAAGTAATTCTTTTGAGGCGTTTAGCCGACGAGCACCTGTTAGCTCGATGCACTTTACTTACTGTCTGCCTACGGGCTATAAACATGATTTACAAATCCTAGGGTTGATCATGTATGACTTAACTCTTGCTAGTCCTAGCATTTTATACGACTAGCTTCATGATCAGCTGATATGTAATATTTGGGATGCCTTTTATTGTATATTTTATGGTCAAAACATCTTGTAATTATATTATTTGCTTGAGATTGAGACAGTAGGCTTGGCCTTAAGAGACTGTTGGCTTGTAGTAAACCCTCATATCTCGACAGCCGTGACCGTATAGTTGAGATGTATACTATTTCAATATACGTAGCTGGCTATGTACGCCCCCGCTCTCCATTATTCTGGTTCTGGGGCGTGACAGGTACATGCACGAAGGCCTTACAGCCAAACACTCGCAGGTGATTGTATGACGGCTCTTTGCCGTACCATACTTTGTCAGGCACATCACCTTGCAAAGGAGCACTAGGAGATAAATTAATAACATAAGCAGTTGTGAGAAGAGCCTCACCCCAATAACTACCCGGCAAGTTTGCTTCTGACAGCAAATACCGTACCCTCTCCATCAGTGTCACCCTCATTTCCCATATTTCGTATTTATACTCGTAGTTGGATTTTGGCATGTATTCTATTTTTCTCGACTTGCAGAGTTTTTGGTTTTCTCGTATTTTGGGTTTCGGCTCGGCTCGGGTTTAGTTGGTTTGGTTTGATTTTAAACCCAATGGAACACCTTAACCTATACTCCACCCTCATTCCACCACAACCCACCCTCATTAAAATCCCCACCAACCATTCTCTTTCCTCATTACTTCCCTCATTAAATTCCTAACTCCTCATTCTTCCTTCTTCCACACAACACCCCACCCATAGGCAAGTGCACCTTGCCACCAAATAAGTACCCCATTTTATTTGTCCATTAGCTAGATTAGGCCATGGTGAACAACATTAGAACTTGGTATTTTGTGATTTGGAGCTTCCATTTTTTTAGATCTAAGTTTTTACCATTTTTGGATTTTCTTGGTTTTGATCTATTAAACTTAGATTTTTCCTTGTTTTGAGGCTTCCATGTGGAAGAGAATTCAATTTTACACAAGTTAGAACTTTAAAAATCCAAATTTTGTTTTGATTTGGCCAAGTTATGAAGATTTGAAATTTAGGATTCTTGAGGTCTTCCTCTCGGCCTGATGGAGAAGATGACTCTCGGCCTGCGCTCTTTAGCGCGTGGCCGGACTGCACAACTCTTCGGCCAGCGCCTTGCGCTGGGCTGACTTGCGCTGGCGCTTCTTAGCTCCAGCACCTTCCTCCCATTGGCGCACTTGACTGCTGCGCCGCTAGCTCCCAGTGCGGCTCGGCTCCAGCGCAATCCGCTTCAGCGTAACCCATCTTCAGCGCAACCTAACTTCAACGCAACCCAACCCCTACGCAGTCCATTTTCCTCCAGCGTAATCTGATCCCCTGCGCAGCCTGTTACCCATGGTGATTTGGTTTTATTTTCTTGGACTTGGCTTCTCTTTTGTGGATTGGAGTTTTGAGATCTTGTTCCACACAACACGACTGTCTCGACCCAACGCGACCTGGCACATTTTTTTTTGGTGTTTTGCTTATGACTAGTACGGTTTTCATAAATTTTGTTATTTATGATTCTAGTGTTTCTGATCTTCTTGATGGTGGCCCGTGGCGGCGCACTCCTGACTTGTAACCTGTAACTTGTAACTTGACTTGACTTGATGCTGTTGTGATGGCTAACTTGACTCGTATAATCAACTCTGACGCCATGGGTGTTCATTCTTGCTGCCTTGTGCAATCCACTTGTCTTGTCTCGCATCATGTCTAGGACGTGACTCCCTGGTTACCACGGTCAGGGATTCACACTGAATATGGATTAGGCTAATGACTAGATCAAACTATAGTTCATGGAGAATTTCCAGTCACAGGAAATCTCGTTATCTGGGCGCTTTAAACGGACTTGCAGCCTGCCGACGAGTAGGGCACATTTCTAGCACACTGTCATGTGTTGCACCCTCTAAGTCACCTAAGGGTATATCGTCTCCTAGGCGATGTACCCAACCATACTCTCAACCCGCGAAAGGATAACTGAATAGTCTGCAGGGCTTGGGACTGGGAATTTCTTATTTGCATCTTGTTAGTAATTAGGCTTGTGATAACCCTAGTTAGTTAAGTAGTAAGCCGTAGTAATTGCTTGGCCGTTTGTGAATGGATGGTGTCCAGCCCTGTCTAAGTCTCGTCTAGTCCCTGTACCTGGTACTCCTGTACATGATTGTTTTACTTATCTTTAACAATAAATAGGTAGAGACAAAGTGCTATTCAGGCGAAGGATTACGACCCCGGTCCTTGTTTGGTTTACGGGTTGTAACCCGGCTTCCAGAATGGTTCCACGTCCCTAGTCGCTTATTGTCCTGTTGTACTCTTTATTACTTGTACTTTTCTTCCATTTTCTTATGTTCTGATATGCTGGCTTTTGTTCTTATTTCGTGGCCTCCTTTGTGGCACTTGCTCTTTCTGGGGTTGACCCAGCTGGTTTTGTGTGGCCAGATTTCAGAGCAGCTCCCGAGGATCTACCGAACTTCCAGCCCAATGGTGGCGACTAGAAGGAACCCGGGCTACGAGTGGGTTTTCCATTTTGTTTCACCCACTACATTGTAAATTTATTCTTTTGAGGCGTTTAGCCGACGAGCACCTGTTAGCTCGATGCATCTTTACTTACTGTCTGCCTATGGGCTGTAACATGATTAACAAATCCTAGGGTTGATCATTATGACTTAACTCTTGCTAGTCCACGCATTTTGTATGACTAGCTTCATGATCAGCTGAATATGTAATATTTGGGACGTCTTTTATTGTATATTTGGTGGTCTAACATCTTGTAGTTATATTACTTGCTTGAGATTGAGACAATAGGCTTGACCTTAAGAGACCGTTGGCTTGTAGTAAATCCTCATATCTAGATAGCCGTGACCGTATAGCGAGGTGGATTCTATTTTAATATACGTAGCTGGCTATGTTCGCCCCCGCTCTCTAGTATTCTGGTTCTGGGGCGTGACAATCAGTGTCCTGTTCATGCGCTCCGCTACACCATTGAGCTAAGGTGTCTTGGATGGAGTCTTCTGGTGTCGTATCCCCTGCTCTCTGCAATAAGCATCAAAGGGACCAATGTATTCGCCGCCGTTGTCGGACCGAACACACAATCAGATGCACCAATCATCAGCTCCAGCCCCGGCAGCAAGGGGTTTGACTATTGGAACTCCGAGGCGGGCGGCCTCAGTAACGTCGGTTCAGCATTCAACCCCGACGTACCTGCAGCAGCAGAAGCAGAAGCAGACTTCCGCGATGGGATGTTCTCATTGCGGGAAGCCAAAGCACGTGGTAGCAGATTGTCGTAGGGCGCAAGGATTGTGCCTTGCTTGTGGAGCGGCAGATCACAAGATAGGAGCCTGCCCGAATAGGGGTAGTTCGTCCTCATCCAACCTAACCAGTCCATCGGTTAGGGGACCAACACCTGTACTACAGCAGCCACAGCAGTACCCGAGGCTATTGTTACCTCAGGCCCAGGCGTTTCATCAGCAGAACCAGTAGCAGTACACCCAAGCCCAAGTGCAGAGTAGGCAGAGAGGTTTCCAGCCGAGGGGACCTGCAGCCAGAGGACAAGGTCAGGCAATGATGATGACTAAGGAAGAAGAAGTTACACTAGGTGAGGTTGTGGCAGGTACTATTCTCGTCAACTCCTCTCCAGCATCGGTATTATTTGATTCTGGTGCATCGCATTCATTCATGTCTGCACGATTTGCGACACGGATAGGATTGGAGCCCGAGTCATTATCAGTGAGGCTCAATATACTTACTGGTAATGGTCATGTGGGAGTAGATCGGGTATTTTCCTCGTGTCGGATCGTAGTTAGCGGTAGAGAGTTCTCCGCTAGATTTATAGAGTTCCCTATGGCAGACTATGATATAGTCTTAGGCATGGATTGGTTGAGGAACCAGTATGCTAGGATAGACTGCTATGTTGGCAGGGTTGTCTTTAGTATTCCAGGCGAGCCAGAGTTTTTATTTTCTAGAGGCGCAGTGGAGCCATCTTCCCCAATATTGCGGATGGCAGTAGCAGCAGTACAGTTACCCCGGATAGTTGAAGAGTTTTCAGATGTCTTCCCAGAAGAACTTCTAGGGATGCTGCCAGAGCGGGAGATCGAGTTCACTATAGACTTGATCCCCGGGACAGCACCAGTATTAGAGCGAGTCTACAGGATGGCGTCTTCAGAGTTGGAGATTTTGTACAAGATGATTGAAGAACTCAGGACCAAGGGATTCATTCGTGCAAGTGGATCGCCTTGGGGAGCCCCGATGCTTCTTGTGAAAAAGAAGGATCGTACGTCCAGGCTATGTGTAGATTATCGTACCTTGAATTCAGTGACGATCAAGAACAGATACCCTCTCCCGAGGATAGATGACTTGTTTGATCAACTCAAAGGGGCTTCAGTATTCTCGAAGATAGACTTACGGTCAGGATACCACCAGATCAGAGTCAGAGAGCAGGATATCCCGAAGACGGCGTTCAGATCAAGGTATGGGCATTGGGAGTTTCTTGTTATGCCCTTTGGAGCAACCAATGCGCCGGCTGTATTCATGGACCTCATGAACCGTATCTTCATGCCCTACTTGGATCAGCTTGTGATCGTATTCATTGATGACATCCTGGTCTACAGCAAGAGTGAAGCAGAGCACGAACATCATCTCAGAGTTGTCCTTCAGATGCTTAGAGAATATCAGTTGTATGCCAAGTTTAGTAAATGTGAGTTTTGGCTCGATCGCATTTCGTACTTGGGTCATATCATTACCCGAGGAGGAGTTGAGGTAGATCCCTAGAAGATTGTGGCTATTGAGTCATGGCCAGTACCTAGTTCAGTGGCAGAGGTTCGCAGCTTCCTTGGATTGGCCGGCTACTACCGGCGATTCGTTTCAGATTTTGCAAGGATTGCGGTGCCGATGACCCAGTTGACCCGCAAGGATGTACAGTTTGCTTGGACAGCAGAGTGTCAGGAATCATTTGAGAAGTTGAAGCGAGGTTTGATAACGGCTCCCATTCTCACACTTTCAGATGGGATCGGAGGATTCACAGTTTATTGCGATGCTTCAGGCAGAGGATTGGGATGTGTTTTGATGTAACATGGGAAGGTAATAGCTTATGCGTCGCGTCAACTCTGTGATCATGAGAAGAATTACCCGACCCACGACTTGGAGCTGGCAGCAGTAGTATTTGCACTTAAGCTTTGGCGGCACTACTTGTACGGAGGCAGAGTAGAGATATTCACTGATCACAAGAGCCTGAAGTATGTTTTCACCCAGAAGGACCTTAATATGCGGCAGAGGAGATGGCTCGAGCTACTGGTGGACTACGATATGGATTTGCAGTATCACCCAGGAAAGGCCAACGTTGTAGCAGATGCGTTGAGCCGGAGAGCCGGAGTTTACTTCCTAACGGCGCAACCAGAATTATTGGCAGATCTTCATAAGATGGGAATTGAAGTGGTTCTTCCTACCAACGTGGCGTTGATGGCCAGTCTACAGGTTCAGTCCAGCATAGTTGAGAGGATCCGGAGAGCGCAGTCAGCAGATCCCAAGCTTCAGCGCCTCAGAGCAGAGTGTGAGACAGGAAGAAGGCCAGAGTTGTGCATTTATGAAGATAGTACACTTTAGTACGGTACTCATCTTTGTGTACCCAGTGGACATATCAGGCAGGAGGTCATGGCAGAAGCTCACAGTTCACAGTATTCTATTCATTCCGGTGGCACGAAGATGTACCGTGATATTCGCCAGCATTTCTGGTGGAATGGCATGAAGAGGGAGATAGCCCGGTTTGTCTCTCGGTGTTTGGTTTGCCAGCAGGTTAAAGCTGAACATCAGAGACCCGCTGGATTTCTTCAGCCCTTGCCGATTCCAGAATAGAAGTGGGAGCATGTGACCATGGATTTTGTGACTGGATTGCCTAGATCCCCAACTGGTAGAGATGCTATTTGGGTTATAGTTGACAGGCTCACGAAGGTGGCTCATTTTCTCCTATTCAGAGTTGGTCAGTCTACGGCCCAGTTGGCAGAGATGTACCTCAGGCAGATTGTCAGGCTTCATGGGGTGCCGGTCAGTATCACCTCGGACAGGGATTCAAGATTCACATCACACTTTTGGCGTAGCCTGCAAGAAAGTTTGGGAACTCATCTTCAGTTTAGCTCAGCTTACCACCCGCAAACAGATGGCCAGTCGGAACGCACAATCCAGACTCTTGAAGATATGTTGAGATCTTGTACCCTTGACTTCGGTGGTTCATGGAAGGATCACCTGCACCTGGTAGAATTCTCGTACAACAATAGTTTCCAGGCCAGTATTCAGATGGCCCCGTTCGAGGCACTGTATGGCAGGAAGTACAGATCCCCGCTAGCATGGGACGACATCGAAGAGAGGAAGATGCTCGGTCCAGAAATGATTGCCCAGATAGTTGAAGTGGTCAGAGGGATCAGAGATCGTCTTCGAGTGGCCCAAGATCGCCAGCGGCATTGGGCCGATGCCCATCGGCGTCCCTTAGAGTTTGCTATCGGCGACCATGTATTCCTTAGTATCTCGCCTAACCGCGGCGTCATTCGTTTTGGCGTACGGGAAAAGCTTAGTCCTAGGTATATAGGGACGTTCGATATCTTGGAGCGAGTAGGAGATGTATCCTATCGTCTCGCTCTTCCGCCGTCGCTAAGAGAGGTGCATGATGATTCCATGTGTCCCAATTACGATGGTAGATCCCGGACCCGAGCCATATCCTGGACCATTCGGAATTGGTTGTTGGTACCAACCTTTCGTATGAGGAGAGGCCCGTGTCTATATTGGACCGGAGAGAGAAGATACTCAAGAACAAGACTATTAGCTTAGTCCGTGTTGCTTGGGGTCATCACTCTCTAGGTGAGTCAACGTGGGAGCGTGAGGACGACATCCGATCGCGATATCCCGACTTGTTTGACTCGTAAGGTATAATGTCTTCCTTATGCCTTATGGTTTCCATCCCTTGCTTGCATGTATGATGGTTTGATTGTTTGCTTAGTATAGCTTAATTGTGGATAGTATAGCTGGCTCTTACATCTCTAGCTCCTTGATTAAATTCCGAGGACGAAATTCTTTTAAGGTGGGTAGAGTTGTCACCCTTATTTCCCGTATTTCGTATTTATACTCGTAGTTGGATTTTGGCATATATTTTATTTTTCTCGACTTGCAAAATTTTGGGTTTTTTCGTATTTTGGGTTTCGGCTCGGCTCGATTTTAGTTGGTTTGGTTTGATTTTAAACCCAATGGAACACCTTAACCTATACTCCATCCTCATTCTACCATAACCCACCCTCATTAAAATCTCCACCAACCATTCTCTCTCCTCATTACTTCCCTCATTAAATTCCTAACTCCTCCTTCTTCCTTCTTCCACACAACACCCCACCCATAGGCAAGTGCACCTTGCCACCAAATAAGCACCCCATTTTATTTGTCCATTAGCTAGATTAGGCCATGGTGAACAACATTAGAACTTTGTATTTTATGATTTGGAGCTTCCATTTTTCTAGATCTAAGTTTTTTCCATTTTCGAATTTTCTTAGTTTTGATCTATTAAACTTAGATTTTTCCTTATTTTGAGGCTTTCATGTGGAAGAGAATTCAATTTAACACAAGTTAGAACTTTGAAAATCCAAATTTCGTTTTGATTTGGCCAAGTTATGAAGATTTGAAATTTAGGGTTCTTGAGGTCTTTCTCTCGGCCTGATGGAGAAGATGACTCTCGGCCTGTGCTCTTTAGCGCGTGGCCGGACTGCACAACTCTTCGGCTAGCGCCTTGCGCTGGGCTGACTTGCGTTGGCGCTTCTTAGCTCCAGCGCCTTCCTCCCATTGGCGCACTTGACTGCTGCACCGCTCGCTTCCAGTGCGGCTCGGCTCTAGCGCAATCCGCTTCAGCGCAACCCATCTTCAGCACAATCCGCTTCAGCGCAACCCATCTTCAGCGCAACCCAACTTCAGCGCAACCCAACCCCTGTGCAGTCTATTTTCCTCCAGCGCAATCTGATCCTCTGCGCAGCCTGTTACCATGGTGATTTGGTTTTATTTTCTTGGACTTGGCTTCTCTTTTGTGGATTGGAGTTTTGAGATCTTGTTCCACACAACACGACAGTCTTGATCCAACGCGACCTGGTACAGTTTTTTTGGTGTTTTGCTTATGACTAGTACGGTTTTCATGAATTTTGTGATTTATGATTCTAGTGTTTCTGATCTTCTTGATGGTGGCCCGTGGCGGTGCACTCCTGACTTGTAATCTGTAACTTGACTTGACTTGATGCTGTTACGATGGCTAACTTGACTCATATAATCAACTCTGACGCCGTGGGTGTTCATTCTTGCTGCCTTGTGTAATCCATTTGTCTTGTCTCGCATCATGTCTAGGACGTGACTCCCTGGTTACCACGGTCAGGGATTCACACTGAATATGGATTAGGCTAATGACTAGATCAAACTATAGTTCATGGAGAATTTCCAATCACAGGCAATCTCGTTATCTGGGCGCTTTAAACGGACTTGTGGCCTGCCGACGAGTAGGGCACATTTCCAGCACACTGTCATGTGTTGCACCCTCTAAGTCACCTAAGGGTATATCGTCTCCTAGGCGATGTACCCAACCATACTCTCAACCCGCGGAAGGATAACTGGATAGTCTGCAGGGCTTGGGACTGGGAATTTCTCATTTACATCTTGTTAGTAATTAGGCTTGTGATAACCCTAGTTAGTTAAGTAGTAAGCCGTAGTAATTGCTTGGCCATTTGTGAATGGATGGTGTCCAGCCCTGTCTAAGTCTCGTCTAGCCCCTGTACCTGGTACTCCTGTACATGATTGTTTTACTTATCTTTAACAATAAATGGGTAGAGACAAAGTGCTATTCAGGCGAAGGGTTACGACCCCGGTCCTTATTTGGTTTACGGGTTGTAACCTGGCTTCCAGAATGGTTCCACGTCCCTAGTCGCTTATTGTCCTGTTGTACTCTTTATTACTTGTACTTTTCTTTCATTTTCTTATGTTCTGATATGCTGGCTTTTGTTCTTATTTCGTGGCCTCCTTTGTGGCACTTGCTCTTTCTGGGGTTGACCCAGCTGGTTTTGTGTGGCCAGATTTCGGAGCAGCTCTCGAGGATCTATCGAACTTCCAGCCCAATGGTGGCGACTAGAAGGAACCCGGGCTACGAGTGGGTTTTCCATTTTGTTTCACCCACTACATTATAAATTTATTCTTTTGAGGCGTTTAGCCAACGAGCACCTGTTAGCTCGATGCATCTTTACTTACTGTCTGCCTACGGGCTGTAATATGATTAACAAATCCTAGGATTGATCATGTATGACTTAACTCTTGCTAGTCCTCACATTTTGTATGACTAGCTTCATGATCAGCTGAATATGTAATATTTGGGACGCCTTTTGTTGTATATTTGGTGGTCTAACATCTTGTAATTATATTACTTGCTTGAGATTGAGACAATAGGCTTGACCTTAAGAGACCGTTGGCTTGTAGTAAACCCTCATATATAGACAGCCGTGACCGTATAGCGAGGTGGATTCCATTTCAATATACGTAGCTGGCTATGTTCGCCCCCGCTCTCTAGTATTATGGTTTTGGGGCGTGACAATCAGTGTCCTGTTCATGCGCTCCGCTACACCATTGAGCTGAGGTGTCTTGGGTGGAGTCTTCTGGTGTCGTATCCCCTGCTCTCTGCAATAAGCATCAAAGGGACCAATGTATTCGCCGCCGTTGTTGGACCGAAAACACAATAACTTCTTGCCCGTCTCTCTTTCAGCAGAGGCCTTAAACTCTTTGAAAGTAGGCAGCACCTGATCCTTGGTCTTTAAGGCATAGACCCAAACCTTCCTGGAACAGTCATCAATAAAAGTTACAAAGTAAGAAGCACCACCAATATATTTTACCTTCATAGGACCGCAGACATCCGAGTGAATCAACTCGAGCAACACCGGCTTCCTTGAACTTGGGTGACTTTGGAAAGACACTCTATTTTGCTTCCCAGCTAAGCAGTGCGTGCACTTCTCCAACTTTGTAGACTTGAGCCCTGGAATCACCTTCTTGTTCACCAAGTAGCTCATCCCCTTCTCGCTGATATGGCCGAACCGCCTGTGCCACAACTCAGTAGACGCATCACTGACTGCGTTCACCTCTTGTGCCCCCTGTGCGCTCCCCTCAATATAGTAGAGACCGGACTTCTTGCTTCCTCTGGCAATCACCATCGAACCTCTGGAAAGCTTCCACTGACTATTTTCGAAGAGACTGAAGAATCCCTCATCATCCAACCTTCCAACCGACACCAAGTTGAAACGGATATCAGGGACATGACGAACATCTTTGAGAACAAGAACTGCACCCGTCTTCGTCCTCAAATGCACATCTCCAACGGCAACCGCCTTTGACACATCTCTATTGTCCATCTTCAACACTCCACAGTCGCCTGTCGTATAAGTGGCAAATAGTGCCCTGTTGTGAGATACATGCGCTGAAGCCCCTGAGTCCACCAGCCAAGAATTGTCATCGCAGGCGAGGTTTGTGATAACCTCATCACCTACGACGATCACATCGCCTCCATGTATCGAAGCCGCCGCTGTAGTGTTCTCATCTTGCTTCCCCTTGTCGCCCTTCTTCTCTCTCTTCCAAGCGAAACAGTTCCGCTTGATGTGGCCCTTCTTGCCACAATGGTAACACTCCGAGTCCTCGTACCGACCCTTGGACTTTCCCCTGCTCTTGTCTCTGCCACCACCTGGACCCCTGCTTTTGCCCCTTCTGCGGCTCTCCGAAACTAGTGCCTCTGAGTGATGGGATGTGGATGAAGTGCCCTGAGAACGTCTCCATATCTCTTCATTCAGTACCCCGCTCTTGGCAAACTCCAGACTGACCACGCCTTTCGAAGCAGAAGCGATCATAGATACTCGTACGGTCTCCCACGAGTCTGGCAATGTACATAGCAACCAAAGTCCTTGAACCTCGTCGTCGAACTTGACTCCCATCGAGGATAACTGGTCCACCACGTGCTGGAACTCACTCAAGTGATCCGTAATGGATGCACCATCTTTGTACCGTAGACCCATCATCGTCCGGATCAGGAACAATTTGTTTACCCCGGTCTTTTTCGCGTACAAAGATTTCAGCTTCTCCCACAACGTCTTCGCATGCTCAATATTGGCAACGTAGTTGTACACGTTTTCGTCAACGAACTGCCGCATGTACCCACACACCTGTATATGCTCGAAGTTCCAGTCCTCATCGGATTTGTCACTGGGCTTCTCGGATGCAAATACTGGAAGATGCAGCTTCTTGACGAACAGCAAATCCTTTATCTTGCTCCGCCAATAATGGTAGTTGGTACCGTTCAGGTTCACCATGCGCACCGGCTTCGCGTCCATCTCTGCTTCCTGGTTTGACTGTCAACTCCTGACACTTCTTTGAACCCAAAGCTTTGATACCACTCTGTTGGGAACGAAGCGCAAAAACCGTTCTCCAAAACCAGAAAGTCCTGCGAGAGAACCGAGCAAAAGCACACAAACTAAAAATGCCAAACACAATCGCAGACACAAAGATTTTTGACGTGGAAAACCCTTGCGGGAAAAACCACGGGACGATCGGAGTCCAACCCTGAAGAACCTCCACTAATGAAATAAAGAGAATACACCCTCTACAAGCTCCTTCCGATCAAACACGGATCACCACAACTTACTTGAAAGAAGAAATTTTTTGATTGCGGACTCCGAAGAACAAGAGATGCCGAAAAATTATTCGAAACAATCTCTCCTTCACAATAGTCCTTAATCCCCTCTCTCTCTCTCTCTCTCAAAGATTGTAAAGCACTCTTTGTTTTGAGATGATTTTACAACTAGCATGCATCACCCTTTTATAAGCCCTTGGTAACCCATACATGGAAGGCCAATATATATGGAAACTTCCAATATAAATCAATCATATATTTAATGAAAATCCAATCATAATTAGCTTACCATAATTGGAAACCCAATAATATGGAAAGCTACTATATGAAGGGTCCAATCATAAATATATAATCAAAGAAAATATGGAAATCCAATCATATATTTCCTTACCATATATGTACCAAAATAAAATTCATGCACTCCCCAAGCTTCTCCGACACACGGATGGCGCTCATCGCTCTCCGGGGTATTCTCCACATAGATGGGAACCCCACCCACTCCAACAAATACCGAATGACACATCCAGTTAACACTAATTATTTTTTAGATGTTATAGGGATCATTATAGTTAGCTATTTAATCTATTAATTAATATATTAATGTATGTATTAGATGATAAGATAATGTATTAATTAATTAAAATTGTAATTCGTAATTAGTAATTATATTTGAGTTGATAAATTTGCCATTATGTGATTAGTTAATAATTAATTATCTTAATTTATCAAACTAATTATTTAATTTATTAAATTATTATGTGAATTAATTATACTCTTCCACTTTACGATTTTTACTTTCATATCTCAACCAAACATATTTGTCTGATTTTTCACTTATCACTTTTTACTTCCTATCCCAACCAAACACATTTGTTCTCTACTAGGGGAACAAGAAAATACATGAATTCCTATCCTTCTTTCCTTCATGAAAGTCCAAATCCAAATTCAAATTCACTTCATGTTTACCAAACAGCCCCTAAACGAAAGAAGGAAATTGGAGAGTATTAGAGGGCCTTGGTCGGAAAGAACAAGAAGTGTCAGGGAGCACATGGGTGTTGTGTTGCAGTCAGCATGGGCTCGGGTTGCTAGCTACACAAGGACAGAAATAACACACCGTGGGGAAGTTGTGAAGAGGTAGCTAGCAGTGAGTGTTTATACGAAAATGCAGTGAGTGTTTATACAAAAAAATTCGTACCGAGCATAAAAATTTAACGAATTTATAGTAAAAGCACAGACTTCCAAAAAAAAAAAAAAATATAGCAAGAACGCCCATAGGAAAGACGTTTTGTTTAAAAAATAAAAACAAAAACAAAAACGAAAACAGAAACGCCCTACGATAGGGCCTTTTATACTTAATAAACAAAAACAAAAACAAAAAATTTAAATATAGCAAGAACGCCCATAGGAAATGCGTTCTGGTTAAAAAAATAAAAACAAAAACAAAAACGCCCTACGATAGGGCATTTTATACTTAATAAATAAACAAATAAACCCTTTGGAAAAGTATCTTTTGCCAGAAATTTTTTTCATAGTATGGACATTTTTATCGGTTAATTTTTTTCTTCTGAAACGTGAAAAGCTGACATTATTTATTGTTTTCTATTTTTTTAAATACCAAAATAAATTTTTTGATAGTATGGACGTTTCCAATTTGTTTATTATTAACAATAATGGAATACATCAAAGTTAAGTCCTATAAAATGCAAACAAAAAATAACAATTTTTTTAAAGGGCAGGTTTATTTTGTTGTGTTTAGAGGGACCTATATGCAAAAAACAATATTAAAGGAATAACAAATAATAAAAAATAACATAAAGAGTTTGGAGGGACCTATATGTAAAAAGAATATGTATTGAGGGACTTGTATGTCATGGTGCACTAGGGGCCGGTTTAGCCTGAGCCCGACCCAGGCCCGGACCGGCCCGCTGGCCTTGAAGCCCGGCCCGGACCGCCAGTGGCCCGAACCGGCCCGGCCCCCCACCCCCGAACGGGTCGGGTCGGGCCTCCCCCCTCCCAGCCCTAGCCCGGCCCGGCCCGGCCCAGCCCGCGCTAATTTTTTTTTTTTTAAGTTTGTTGGCCCGGCCCGAAGTCCGGCCCGCTGGGACTGGTCCAGCCGACCGTTAGGAGGTTTTTTTTTTACCGTTGGAGGGGGGTTCTTTTACAAAATTGCCCCTCCCATATAGCCGTTATTAAAACGTTGGGAGGGGCATTTTGGTCATTTTGGAGTAAAATTACCAAAATAACCCCGAAAAATTCCTATAAATAGGCCAAAAATTCCATTTTTCAAACACAACTCATTCCTCACAAATTCTCTACATTTCTCTACGGTGTTCTACGGCTTTCCCTCCCCGATGTTCTACGACTTTCCCTCTCCGGTGCTCTGGTGCTCTACGGCTTTCCGATCTCCCTCCCAACTCCATTCCGGCTCTACGGCTTCCCCATCTTCATCTCAATCCATTACTTTCTTCTAACATAGTTTTACTTTATTTTATTTTATATATGGCTGATGAAGGTTCAAACCCACCTGATCTTGCTGGACAGACTTACCAATATTTTAGTACTTTTTTTGACGGTACTGAAATTCCACCTGAGCAAGTAGCCACCAATCCGATTCCGGAGGGGTTCCAACCATCTCCTCCGGAAGTCACTAGTTCCACCCAACATCCTAAAAAGAAAAAAAGGTCTAAGTATTGGGAATATTTTACTTTGATTTTTAAAACTAATCCTGATGGTTCGCTTGTTTTAGATGCCAAGGGTGAACCGATACCGTACAAGGCGCAATGCAAGAAATGTTGCAACCAGTACGCATGGAAGAAGGGCGGTGGCACCGGGACCATATCCAGACACTATGACACATGCTACGGGAAGGACACACTTCAAGCATCCTAAACCCAAATAAGCTTTGGCGCCACCGGTTCTTCAATGGGTAACTTTACTTACTCAGCTGCTCGGCATAAAACTGAATTAACTAAACATATTATTCGTGACGAACTTCCTTTCACGATGGGTGAAAGCGAATCTTTACGAGATTATGCATCAATTTCTCTAAACCCCTCCTTTACTAGAGTGAGTAGACAACAAGCTCGAAATGAGGCTATTCGTCTCTTTAACGAGCGGAAAGCCACTTTGAAAGCGGATTTTCAAAATGTTAGTAAGTTGGCTATTACTTCTGATATTTGGACTACTAAGTGGAGTTATGCTTATATTTGTATTACTGCACACTATATAGATACACAATGGATGTTGCAAAAACGCATCATCTATCTTAAACTTATAGAATGTCCACACACGGGCGCGATAATTTCAAGTGAGATTTCAAAACACGTGCGTGAATATGATATTCACCCTAAAAAAATTTCTATCTCTTTGGACAATGCATCAAACAATACTGCTGCTATGTCTTCTTTGTCAGTGATTTTTCAGCCTATTTTAGAAGGTAGACTTATGCATGTTAGGTGTGCTTGCCATATAATTAACTTAGTTGTTAAAGAATGTTTAAAATTTTTTGATCCCCATTTAGACACTCTGCGACAATGCTTGCTCCACCTAAACTCGTCTCCAAGTAGACAACAAAGTTTTGCATGCACGTGCGCACATTTTGGTATTATTTTTAGAAAATTTGTGAAGGATATACCAAATAGGTAGAACTCCATCTACTTGATGTTGAAATCTGCAATTCCTTTTAAGAGTGCTATTACATATTATTGTAGTTCGGATGTCAGCTTTGACTATCAAGTTACTACTGATGATTGGGTAGCAGCTGAAAGTGTTTGTAAATTTTTAGAAATTTTTTACAATGCTACATGTACTCTTTCTGGTGTTTATTATCCCACATCATACTTAGCTTTACGTGAACTTTGTAACATGTCTTATTTATTTTCTAAATATAGAGATCATCCAAATTTTGAATATGTGGTGAGAAATATGGAAGCCAAATTCAAGAAATATTGGGATGAAGTACCTCTTTTATATTGTTTGGCTTCCATATTTGATCCTACAATCAAATTGGATGGGGTAGAGGTTTTATTAGATGGATATGGAGAATATATGGGTATAGACGTTACTGACATGAAGGTAGAAGTTAAAGTTGCGTTGGACAGGTTAGTTATACTGTACGAAGAAGGAGCAACGTCGACCCGACCAACTCAGGGGGGGCTAGTAGTAGCTCCGGCTTGGCGTCTAAGCTATCAGCAGCCGGTCGCATACTACAAAGGAAGAAACAAAAGCAATCTTCCCAACCTACTCAAGAGTTGTCTCTTTACCTTAATTCTTATCAAGACGAAGATGAGACTCCAGATCACTTCACCGTTTTAGAATGGTGGAAGAGACACGACAAGAGATTTCCTGTTCTTTCTAACATAGCACGTGATCTACTGATGGTTTCGGTGTCTACGGTAGCATCGGAGTCCTGTTTTAGTGCAAGTTCAAGGATGTTGAGCGATAGGAGGAGATGCTTGAAGCCCGATATCTTGGAAGCAATAGTGTGCGTACAAGATTGGATGAAAGCCGATAGAAGAACACAAAACCAGAAAGATGAAGAAGATCATTGTCACGCCCCAGAACCAGAATACTGGAGAGCGGGGGAATGACTCAGCCAGCTACGTATTACAGGTAGATGATTACCGTATAATACGATCAATGCTGTCTAAAAGACAAGGGGGTGCATACTACATGAAAGTCTCGCTATGGTCACTTCACATCTATTATCTCAATTATTCAAACAAGAAGCAATAAGAGAGAACATTTAAGATAAAGCAATAAGGCGTCCCAAACGCTTAGTCAAAATGTTCTTGAGATCTGGCTTTACAAAACATAGCCAGATGATATAGCAACATATACACAATTATTATCAGCTGCAGTCTGACTTAATTACAATTATGTAAAAGTAAGTGCAAGACTATCCGACTAACATGTCGGTGCCAAGCGGCAAAATGTAAAGTAATTAACAAAACGAGCGGGGAAGTAAGGAATCCACTCGAGTCCTCCTGCGATCATTCCTCTAGTATTGACCATCTTGGAGGTAGAGGTAAGTTGAGTCCTCGAGAACCGGCTCTAAATCTGGCCATGCAAAACCAGAGAGGTTAGACCTCTAATAGCAAGTACCGCAAGGAAGCACGATATGAGGCATTAAACCAGTAAATAAGAGAATATAATAATAGATCTCTGCTTTCTACTGGGATTCACGTAACATCACGACACTTCGAACCAATCTCCCAACCAAACAAGGACAGAAGTTGGCCCGTCATGTCCTGATGCTCTGATCATCTCAGTTAGGTAACAGAGTAGGTACAGTACACAAACAAATCAACTTAAACGGCCATCCAACTCCTACGGCTTACTACTGTGAGTTCCAAGTTATCCAGGAATTATGTAATAAAGATTTCTCAGTTCTTACTATGGACAAGCAAGGCTAGTCGATCCAATCAATCAATTGCACCAATCATGAATTAGACGAGTCCCAGTGGGATGCCCGTCATCAATATACAATATACAATAATATAAGCAGATACCGCTCCCTGCCCGTGTGGCAGAATTGCAGTATCTGTGGAAACCAGCCGGCCTGTTGGGCGCTAATAGTCCCAAAGAGGGCTGTCATGTAAGAACTCGGAAATCCATTCTCTCCATGCAATCATTATTTTATTTAACTTAGTAGCCTCTATGTTAAGTTAAATTCCATGCCGTGGATCATGGTTATTTCAGAATGAGTACTTTCGTACAAAGTACGATATGCTCAACTCTACAACGATACCCGTGCGGTTAGGTTGTAGGTCTTACATAGCGTAATGCAATAAAAACTAACTACGGAATAATTATGCCTTGACCATAAAGTACACATGCTGCTTTCGTAAAATAAATAAATAAATTGTAGCCTGTATGTATCTATATGTCAATATTCGGGATTGGCCAATCGATTGCAAATATGAACGTGTCTTATTCCATTTAATTAAATAAGACGACTAGCCAGTCTCTTAGTTCCATCTAGGAACGCATGATAAATTATTAATCTCATGATCAATTATTGAAATAAAAATCTCATGCGGCTGGAAAATAAAATCTCATGCGGTCTCATGCGGCTGGGAAATAAAATTCTCATGCGGCTGGAAAATAAAAATCTCATGCGGCTGGGAAATAAAATCTCATGCGGTCTCATGCGGCTGAAAAATAAAAATCTCATGCGACTGGGAAATAAAATCTCATGCGACTGAGGAATAAAGATTTCATGCGGTTGTGGAAAATAAAGATTTCATGCGCTGTGGGAAATAAAGATTTCATGCGGCTGTGGAAAATAAAGATTTCATGCGATGTGGGAAATAAAGATTTCATACGTTGTGGGACTGTTCTTCCTCTTCGAATTTTTTTAAGAATAGAACCATGGAAGCCATTGCTTCCAAGCTCCATAAATCCTTCATCCCAAGCCCAAATATGGACTTCCATAGGTCAAAATTGGGTAGAACAAAATTCTCTACAACATGGAACCATCAAAACTTAAAGATAACAAAGTTTACTAGATCAAAACCTAAGAAACCCGAAAATACATCAAACTTAGATCTACAACAAATAAGCCATAGAAATTGGGAATGCTAAGTACTAAAGAGACTTAGAATCAAATAAGGAAGATGATGAAACAATAATAATGGAGATCCATCAGGAAGCAAGTTGGCACTTGCTTTGCTCTCCTAGGTTGGTGGGAGAGTTATGAGGAAGAAGAAGAGTAATAGTGAAGTAATGAAGAGAGAGAAAGGGGATGGGCTTTTAAATAAAGGAGTGGTGGTAGGTGGGGGTTTATTTTGGTTCATGATGAACCAACATAATTAAACCAGTCTGAGCCGAACCCATAGCAAAGCTAAAGCAGAGTATAAAAGCAGAAAATAAAGTACAGAAATGAAATTGCAAAAAATTAATTAACATGAAATTTAAAGAGATGTAAATACAGAGCAATACATAATAAATATAAAATATTTACATTTAAACAGTACATGCATTCTAAAAATACGCATTCTGGGAATGGGAAGTGACATCTCTACCCTCCTTAGAAAAATTTTGTCCTCGAAATTTCAAATCCAAGCAGGATAGAAACATCAGAGCTGGACTACTCCAGGTATAAGCAATTTAAGTAAGCAATCATTCTACAATGTCAATAGTAAGTAACATATCTATGTTGAACATTTTACGACACCAAGCAATTCTACTCATAAAGTAACAAGCATGAGGAGTTAAGACAATCAAGGTATACAGAAAGAGATATACCTTGTGAGTCAAACAGGTACGGATACCGTGATCGGATATCATCCTCACGTTCCCACGTTGACTCCCCTAAAGAGTGATGACCCCAAGCAACCCGGACAAGGCTAATTGTTCGGTTCTTGAGTATCTTCTCTCTTCGGTCCAAAATAAACACAGGCTGTTCCTCGTAAGACAGGTTGGTACCAACAACCAGCTCAGAATGATCAAGGATATGACTTGGGTCCGATACATAACTTCGCAACTGAGATACATGAAATACGTCATGCACCTCTCGTAACGAAGGTGGAAGGGATAAACGATAAGCAACATCGCCTATCCTCTCAAGAATAACAAATGGGCCCACGTACCGCGAACTCAACTTTCCGCGAACGCCAAACCTAATGACCCCACGGGTAGGTGAGATCCGCAAGAACACGTGGTCCCCAACAGAAAACTCTAGCGGCCTACGATGCTGGTCCGTCCAATGACGATGTCGATCCTGCGCAACTCAAAGTTGTTCTCTAACTCCCTTAACCACTTCAACGGTCTGGACAATTATTTCGGGGCCTAGCATCTTCCTCTCCCCGATATCGTCCCATGCTAGTGGCGACCTACACTTCTTACTATATAGTGCTTCAAATGGCGCCATCCGGATACTGGCTTGATAACTGTTATTGTATGAGAACTCGACCAAGTGTAGGTGGCTTTCCCAAGATCCTCTAAAATCTAGGGTGCAAGCTCGCAACATATCCTCTAAAGTCTGAAATATTCTTTTTGATTGTCCGTCCGTCTGTGGATGGTAAGCTGTGCTAAATCTTAACTTGGTACCCAAGCTATGATGTAAGCTCTTCCAAAAATATGATGTAAAACGGGTATCTCTGTCTGACACAATACTGACTGGGACCCCATGCTGCCTGACTATCTGCTGCATATACAATTCTGCCAACTTCTCCGTAGATTGACCTATTCTAAAAGGAAGAAAATGTGCCATCTTCGTAAGCCGATCTACGATTACCCAAATAGCATCCTTACCACTTGGTGATCTCGATAAACCGGCCACAAAGTCCATTATAATATGTTCCCACTTCTATTCCGGGATAGGAAGCGGTTACAATAACCCAGCTGGCCTCTACTGTTCTGCCTTCACTTGCTGACATACCAAGCAACGGAAAACAAATCTAGCTATCTTTATCTTCATCCCGTTCCACCAGAAGTGCTGCTTAAAATCTTGGTACATCTTGGTCCCTCCAGGGTGTATGGAATACTGAGAGCTATGAGCTTCTGCCATAATCTCCTGTCTGATATCTCCACTAGGCACACATAGACGTGACCCAAATATAAGGGTACCATCTTCATGAATTTGTATCTCCTTTCTGAGTCATGACTCATATTCTGCTCTAAGCTTCTGAATCCTTGGGTCTTGTGCCTGAGCTGCCTTGATCCTGTCTACCAAGTCGGACTAAACTTGTAGACGTGCCAGAACTCCTACATCACAAGGAAGTATAACCTCGATGCCCATCTTCTGAAGGTCTTCTAAGATATGCCTCTGTGTTGTTAACATAAATGCGTCGCCTCTCCTGCTGAGAGCATCTGCTACCACATTAGCCTTGCCTGGATGATACTGAAGCTCCACGTCGTAATCCTTGATCAACTCCAACCATCTTCTCTGCCTCATGTTCAGTTCCTTCTGGGTAAAGATGTACTTCAGACTTTTATGGTCTGTGTACATGTCTACTCGGTCACCATATAAGTAATGTCTCAATATCTTCAAAGCAAATACTACTGCTGCCAACTCCAAGTCATGAGTTGGGTAATTCTTCTCGTGGTCTCGAAGTTGCCTAGATGTGTATGCTATCACCTTCCCATGCTGCATGAGGACACATCCAAGTCCTTTACCTGACGCATTACAATAAACAGTAAAACCTCCGGGTCCAACTGGCAATGTAAGAATAGGCGCTGATATCAACTTCTGCTTCAGATTCTCAAATGATGCCTGGCATTCTGCCGACCAGACGAATGGTACATCTTTCCGTGTCAAGCGAGTCATGGGTGCTGAAAGCCTCGTAAAGTCTGATACAAACCTTCTGTAATATCCTGCCAATCCCAAGAAACTCCGTACATCTGCTACGGTCTTGGGTACTGGCCAACTCTCTACTGCTTCTACCTTCTTGGGATCTACTGCTACTCCAGCTCCTGATATGATGTGACCCAAAAATGAAATATGATCCGTCCAGAACTCATACTTACTGAGCTTGGCATACAACTGGTTCTCTCTCAGAACCTGTAACACCTTCCGGAGGTGATCTTCATGCTCCTCTTCACTAGTTGAATATACAAGAATGTCGTCGAGAAACACAACGACAAATTGATCCAAGTACGGCATAAAGATGCGATTCATTAAATCCATAAAGATTGCTGGAGCATTGGTCAAAACAAACGACATTACTAAGAATTCATAATGCCCATACTTCGACCTGAATGCTGTCTTGGGAATGTCCTCCTTCCGAACCCTCACTTGATGATACCCTGAACGAAGATCTATCTTGGAGAAAACTCTAGCTTTGCTCAACTGATCAAATAAGTCGTCGATCCTGGGTAGTGGGTACTTGTTCTTCACTGTTGCCGCGTTAAGCTTCCTGTAATTGATGTACAATCTGGATGACCCATCCTTCTTCCCCACAAGTACCACTGGTGCTGCCCATGGTGATATGCTAGCTCGGATGAACTTCTTCTCCTTCAGTTCCTCTATGTGCTGATATACCTTGGCCTGCTCGGAATCCACCATTCTATAAACTCGATCTGTTATCGGTTTAGTTCCAGGTGCCAATTCTATACTGAACTCAATATCTCTAACCGGTGGTAGACCTGGAAGTTCTTCAGGAAATACGTCTAGAAACTCTTCAACTACCTTCGGGACTTGAACTTCTTCCATTGTCGTCACTACTCCCTGCTCTTGTTGAGTTGCCACTGATCTGGCTAAGGTGAACCGCTTCAGGCCTGGAATATCAAAAGATACACTCCCTCTACGACAATCTATTGTCGCATGACTGTCTTTCAGCCAGTCCATGCCTAAGATAACGTCGAAATTTCCAACAAAAAATTCTATCAACCGGGTGGATAAGGAATGCCCGTAAACTACAACGCTACATGCTAGAATAACTCTACTAACTCCTACGAGCCCATTACCAGTGAGTATATTTAACCTTCCTGGCAATGCCTCGAATTCCATTCCTAGCCGTGTTGTAAATTGTGCAGATATAAATGAGTGCGATGCTCCCGAATCAAACAATGCTACTGCAGGATATGATGCGACGAGAATGTTACCTGCCACAACATCTCCTGATGCCAATGTCTCTTCCAAGGACAGAGTGAATGCCTGCCCTCGACCTCCTTGTTGGTTCCCATGTTGCGGCCTAGCCTGGTGCTGTTGCTGGCCCCTTCCTTGATGATGCTGTGGTGGTCTATGCTGGTGCTGCTGCATCAGCGGTCCCTGCTGCCGAAACATCTGAGCCTGTGTCATGAACGGGCGCTGTGCCAACGGTCTTACTACTACCGCTGGTCCTCGATACTGTCCTGTCCCTGGTGCTGGCAGAGCAGGAAATTGTTGTCCTGGTCCTCCTGACCTCGAATTCATGGGACAGGTGGTAACCCGATGATTTGAATTTCTACATATCAAACACTGCCCGTTCAATGTCCGACACACATCTCTAGTGTGCCCTATCTTCCCGCAATAAGTGCAGCCCGATGGGGGTTGCTGGTTCTTCCTCTGTTGCTGTTGCTGCTGCCTGGGTGGTGGTACTGGTCCTCGCAGTACCACATCGTGGATACGAATGCCAGGGGATGATGCTGTTGTTCGGGGCGCTACTCCCCCTCCTCCTTCAATCTGACTGTGGGATCTCTTCTGACCTCCAGTCCTGGCCGTAATCCTCTGAACGGTTATCTCATGCCTTCGAGTCGCCGTCAATACTTCATCAAAAGTCTGGTAATTGTGCCCCTCTATCAATTGCAAGAGCTCAAGATGAAACCCTTGCTGGAACCTCATAGCCCTCTGGCTCTATGTTGCTACCATCTCTGGGGCGAACCTACTCAATCTGCAGAACTCTGCTGCATAAGCATCTACAGTCTTGTCAGCCTGTCTAAGGTTGATAAACTTCTGTTGTAGCTCAAACTGTGCCACAACTCCATAGTACTTTGTCTTGAATCTTGCTGTAAAATCGTCCCAAGCCACAAGACGTCTGATACCTACCTCCTCTGATTTCCACAAATCACGTTTGAGATCCTGAAGTAACAACTTCACCTGATCCACACGTTCTTCTGCCGGCACCTTAGTGGTTGTCAAAATAGCCTCAATATCCTTAAGCCATGCATCTGCTGAGATGGCATCCTCCGTGCCTTCAAAACGGCGGGGGTTGTACTTACAAAACCTGGCTGACGCTCCTGAATCTGTCCTTGCCCTCTTTCCAAAGCTGTCTGCAATCCTTGGTTAAGTAGTACATTCTGCTCTTGTAACTGAGCATGCATACGTTGTTGGGCTAACATCTGATGTTGCTGAGTAGCCATCATCCCTCTCATGATCTCCAGAAGGGCTGGTGTGTCTACTTCCACAGGGGTAGGTGGAACTGTTGGTGGTGGTGGAACATCCGGATACTGCGGTCTAGCTGCTGCTTCCACTATTACTTCTTCTTGGATGGTCTCTTGAGTTAGTACCGGCCCTTGTTGCTGATCAACATGGTCAGGTTGTCCGTGTTGCCCTTGTTGTTGTTGCCCAGTCCTGACAGATGCGGACGAGGTGCCCCTAAGAAAAGGAACAAGAGAACAATCAAACGATCGGACTGGAAAGATCAATGAAGTCAAAGGATATCGAAATGTCAAGCTAGAGTCGAGAGTAACGAATCATGAGATCAAGGGAAAACATGTGTGATTGAGACATCCTATAAATTAAAACACCCCACAAGTCTAAAACCAGACCTGCATGGGCCACCACTAAAACCTTGTCACGCCCCAGAACCAGAATACTGGAGAGCGGGGGAATGACTCAGCCAGCTACGTATTACGGGTAGATGAATACCGTATAATACGATCAATGCTGTCTAAAAGACAAGGGGGTGCATACTACATAAAAGTCTCGCTATGGCCACTTCACATCTATTATCTCAATCATTCAAACAAGAAGCAATAACAGAGAACATTTAAGATAAAGCAATAAGGCGTCCCAAACGCTTAGTCAAAATGTTCTTAAGATCTAGCTTTACAAAACATAGCCAGATGATATAACAACATATACACAATTGTTATCAGCTGCAGTCTGACTTAATTACAATTATGTAAAAGTAAGTGCAAGACTATCCGACTAACATGTCGGTGCCAAGCGACAAAATGTAAAGTAATTAACAAAATGAGTGGGGAAGTAAGGAACCCACTCGAGTCCTCCTGCGATCATTCCTCTAGTATTGACCATCTTGGAGGTAGAGGTAAGTTGAGTCCTCGGGAACCGGCTCTAAATCTGGCCATGCAAAACCAGAGAGGTTAGACCTCTAATAGCAAGTACTGCAAGGAAGCACGATATGAGGCATTAAACCAGTAAATAAGAGAATATAATAATAGATCTTTGCTTGCTACTGGGATTCACGTAACATCACGACACTTCGAACCAACCTCCCAACCAAACAAGGACAGAAGTTGGCCCGTCATGTCCTGATGCTCTGATCATCTCAGTTAGGTAACAGAGTAGGTACAGTATACAAACAAATCAACTTAAACGGCCATCCAACTCCTACGGCTTACTACTGTGAGTTCCAAGTTATCCTGGAATTATGCAATAAGGATTTCTTAGTTCTTACTATGGACAAGCAAGGCTAGTCGATCCAATCAATCAATTGCGCCAATCATGAATTAGACGAGTCCCAGCGGGACGTCCGTTATCAATATACAATATACAATAATATAAGCAGATACCGCTCCCTGTCCGTTTGGCAGAATTGCAGTATCTGTGGGAACCAGCCGGCCTGTTGGGCGCTAATAGTCCCAAAGAGGGCTGCCATATAAGAACTCAAAAATCCATTCTCACATGCAATCATTATTTTATTTAACTTAGTAGCCTCTATGTTAAGTGAAATCTCATGCCGTGGATCATGGTTATTTCAGAATGAGTACTTTCGTACAAAGTACGATATGCTCAACTCTACAACGATACCCGTGAGGTTAGGTTGTAGGTCTTACATAGCGTAATGCAACAAAAACTAACCACGAAATATTTATGCCTTGACCATAAAGTACACATGCTGCTTTCGTAAAATAAATAAATAAATAAATTGTAGCCTGCATGTATCTATATGTCAATATTCGGGATTGGCCAATCGATTGCAAATATGAACGTGTCTTATTCCATTTAATTCAATAAGACGACTAGCCAGTCTCTTAGTTCCATCTAGGAACGCATGATAAATTATTAATCTCATGATCAATTATTGAAATAAAAATCTCATGCGGTTGGAAAATAAAATCTCATGCGGTCTCATGCGGCTGGGAAATAAAAATCTCATGCGGCTGGGAAATAAAAATCTCATGCGGCTGGAAAATAAAATCTCATGCGGTCTCATGCGGCTGGAAAATAAAAATCTCATTCGGCTAGAAAATAAAATCTCATGCGACTGAGGAATAAAGATTTCATGCGGCTGTGGGAAATAAAGATTTCATGCGCTGTGGGAAATAAAGATTTCATGCGGCTGTGGGACTGTTCTTCCTCTCCGAATTTTTCTGAGAACAGAACCATGGAAGCCATTGCTTCCAAGCTCCATAAATCCTTCATCCCAAGCCCAAATATGGACTTCTATAGATCAAAATTGGGTAGAACGAAATTCTCTACAACATGGAACCATCAAAACTTGAAGATAACAATGTTTACTAGATCAAAACCTAAGAAATCCGAAAATACATCAAACTTAGATCTACAACAAATAAGCCATAGAAATTGGGAATGCTAAGTACTAAAGAGACTTAGAATCAAATAAGGAAGATGATGGAACAATAATAATCCATCAGGAAGCAAGTTGGCACTTGCCTTGCTCTCCTAGGTTTGTGGGAGAGTTATGAGGAAGAAGAAGAGTAATAGTGAAGTAATGAAGAGAGAGAAATGGGATGGGCTTTTAAATGAAGGAGTGGTGGTAGGTGGGAGTTTATTTCGGTTCATGATGAACCAACATAATTAAACCAGTCTGAGCCGAACCCATAGCAAAGCTAAAGCAGAGTATAAAAGCAGAAAATAAAGTACAGAAATAAAATTGCAGGAAATTAATTAACATAAAATTTAAAGGAATTTAAATACAGAGCAATACATGATAAATATAAAATATTTACATTTAAACAGTACATGCATTCTAAAAATACGCATTCTGGGAATGGGAAGTGACAATCATGATGTCCACGAGCTGGATTTGGAATCGCTTTCATTGCATGAAGGCGAACAACAATGAGGCTACGGTGCAAGGTATTAGGTATGTACATTTAAACTTATACATTTAAATTTTAAATTTTAACTTATACTTTCAAAAACTATTTTTTATTTTTAACTTATACTATTCAAATTTTAAATTTTAACTTATACTATTCAAATTTTAACTTATACTTTCAAAAACTATTTTTTATTTTTTTAAAAAAAATATTTTTTAACTCCGCCTATGCCAAACAAGCATTTGCCGGTCCCAAGCCCGAATAAAGGAAGAGGGAGAAATTTTTTTTTAAATTTTTTTTTAAATTTTTATAAACATTTGTATATATTTGTATAAACATTTGTATATCATTTTTTATATATTTTTATAAAAAAAATTTGTAAATTTTTATAAACATTTGTATATCATTTTTTTTTCAAATTTTTATAAATTTTTTATAAACATTACTATTACAAACTTATAAACATTTGTATTACAAATTTTTTTAACTTATACTATTCAAATTACAAACTTTTGTATTACAAATTTTTATAAACATTTTTCAAAATTAAACATTTTTCAAAATTAAAATTAAATTACAAATTTTCAAAATTAAAATACAAAAGAAAACCTTTTAAAAAAAAGGAAAAAAAAATACAAAAAAAACTGTTAAAAAAAAAGAAAAAATAAATACAAAAAACCGGACCGGTCCGGTTCAACCGGCCTGAACCGGCCCGAACCGACCTAGGCCCGGCCCGGCCCGTGGACCGGTTCAGCCCGGACCGGCCCTCCCTGGGTCCGGTCAAGTGGGTCGGGCTGGGCCGGCTAATAAAAAATCGGGCCGGGCTTGGCCCGGACCGTATTTCCTCCTGGGCCGGTTCTGTACCGGCCCGAGCCCGGTCTGGCCCGCAGACATTGGACCGTGGGCCGGCCCGGACCGGCCCGAATACACCTTGACTTGTATGCTAAGGAAAAACGCCCATGTGAAGGGGCGTTATGTGTTTACTTTATATATTTTATAATTTTTTGGCAGTACGTACGTTATGTGTTTATTTTTTGTTTATTAAGTATAATTATTTTTTAAAACCAGAACGTTCTTTCTATAGACGTTTTTGTGCTATATTTAGATTTTTTTGAAGTTTGTACTTTTACCGCGAATCCGTTAAAGGTTTATGCTCTGTAAGAAAATTTTCGATGTTTATAGTAACAGGAGAGAGAGAGAGAGAGAGAGAGAGAGAGAGTTGCTTAACTAGGAATAGGAATAGGAATAAGAATAGGAATAAGAGAGAGAAAAATGGAAGGGGTCTGCTAGCTGTGATAGTGAGTTATAGGAATAAGTTACGAATAAGTTGATAATGGATAGGAATAAGCTGATAGGAAAAAGTTAGTTTAAGGCTTAATTATGATAATTAGGTATAAGGGAGTTTAGACAGAAATAAATAACATAAAGCATTAGGGAGTAATTAATATAGAAAACAAAAGGTTAAGGATTTTAACACAAGGAAATTAGGCAACAATTAGATCATCCTAGTATCAATATAAACGTCTTAACATTAATTTATATCAGAAGATCGAGGAATTAGAAAATGGGGTTTACACACCGGTATTGGTTGAGGATTTGGAATTGGAGAAAATAGATGTGAAGATGGCTTTTCTATATTGAAAGTTGGAAGAAAAGATATTCACGAGGCAGTCTGAAGATTTCATGAGCCCAGTAATAAAGATCATGTATATGAACTCATTCGTTTCTTTATGGGCTGAGACAGTCTATTAGGCAATGGTATAACAGTTTTGACTTGTTTATGTTGATGTCTAACTGCGATAGCTACATACACTCAAAGCAAGTCATATATATATATATATATATATATATATATATATATATATATATATACTGGAGCTCGAAAAAAAAAAAAAAAAAATATACACTGGAGCTCGAACTCCGACCACTTGGGCCGCATGTATCTCTCTTAACCACTATATATATAAAAGGAGTATGGCAGAAAAGGACAAAAAAAAAACTTACTGAGTTCAGAATCTAACATGGAGGATTTAAGTGAAGCATAAAAAAATTCTAGTAACACGTCGAGACAAGAAGGCTGGTGAGCTATAATAACCAAAAGGAAATACATTGACAAGGTGTTCGAGCGATTCAATATGAAGGAGTAAAGACAAGCGAGTACCCCTGTCGTTGGTCATTTTAAGTTATCCTCCAATGAGTGTCCGAAAATAAATAAGGAGAAGAAAAATGTCTCGAGTTTCGTATGTGACAGTTGTGTGATCATGGTTGATGTGCACTCATCCCACATTATCGTATACGGTCAGTACATGTCAACTCTAGAAAGACTTCATTGGAAAGTGGTGAAGTGGATACTTGGGTATCTTGTAGGTACTTATAAAGATCTCGGTTTTATTGTTTTACAAGTCAGAAAATGGACCGAGACAGTTGTAGAGTTAACTGGATGGTTGGATACTGATTATACTGTTGACTTGAATAAAAGATTGATCAACTTACCACTAAAGTTCAATGGAGCAAGGAGACGGCTACAACAATTTTCAAAAGGTGGCTAGTTAAATAACACGTCAAAGTGGACATTGTTGGATAGTGGCTCGTACGTGTTTAGCAAGGAGTCGAATCAACAAGATAGTGCTCTAGAAGAACTAATATATAGCAGCTGCTACAGGTCAATATACCGCTACAAGGAGCCTTTATCCAAAACCACACTGAACAAATTGCCAGTATGCCGCCCATTGGATTTTGGTATATGGTTTAGATTAAGGATTATTTTTGACAGTACAAATTGCTCATAATTTGAGAAAGTAAGGAAAACCTATTTAAGGAAAATTCTGAGCTTAAATAGGTGTGTTTAAAAATTATAAAGTTGAAGGGGTTTGATTGTGATTGTGTTAGGAAGCTCTAAGAAATTTGAAAAAAAAAAGTTGAGAATTCATTGGAGACCTCGTAATTGATGGTTTGTATGATATGATATTTTTGTACTAACTCTGGTATGATTTTTATTTATTCAACCAAGTTATTATTTGAATTATTTTTTCTTCCATGTTCGTGTTGTTGTAATGGTTCTTATTGGAGTTTTGGTGGGCAGTTGGGCTAATCTTGTTGGAGAGGACAAAGAAGTGGAACTGCCGCATTTTGTCATTTCTATATTAATTTTATAACAAAGTAAGGAGTCAGTAATACACCAGTTTACCAAGCATTTTGTCGATGTCGAAAAAAAAAAAACTGGTCCATTTTTCCGTCAGGAACCCACCCAATTGTGACTGCTTAGCAATGTTTTAAAAATCGGACCGATAATCGAACCAAATTTTTTTAATATAGGTCGGATCGGAGTTCAACCGGAATTCAAATAAATTTGATTTGGTTTAGTTCAAATAAGTAAGATACATATTTATTTTTTGATTTAGTTTTGTTTGGTCATAAGTATGTTAATTTGGTTTAATTTTACAACTATAAGGTCGATCAAAACTAAACAAAAAATCAAATGGTCCAAATTTTACATGAACTTTTTTAAAAAAATTAAAATTAGCCGGTTCAATTGTGAACCGATTCGTCTGGTTCACCGGTAAAAACCGACGGATGTTTAAAACATCTCATTTTAGTCGAATCTGACCAATTTCTTAAACCGTCCAACTGCCGGTCCTAATTTTACAGCATTGCTGCCTAGGCGACCACAGATCCCAAGATACACAAATACCTGTCAGAGTAGAAGAGAGCTTTGGATAATCCGAGACATGCTTCCTGATACATCTTTCTTTTCTACCGGTCAAGACTTTTTTTTCATCTAGCAGTAACAATGAGTAAGGAAATATATTTACTCCACACTTCCATTTCAAGAATTTTAATCCTAAAGTAAGAGAAGCCTAGCCTTGCAGTGCTCAATGAGGCACGCTGGGCCGTCCGGTTCCCCGGTTCTAAAATCAAACCGTCAAAGTTCTACTATCTGTATCACCTCGACAACGCCCCTGTCGCCGTCTTCATCGCGGCGGAAGCTGGCCGGTTATCCTTGCAGAACTCCTTCAGATTATCGCTGCCGGCGCCGGCACCGCTAATGGCGAAATGCGCGAGATGGCCACTCGCGGACACCAGATTCTCGGGACACAGGAACTCCTCGCTGCAGACCCGCTCCACCTCCCTCTCGTAGTCGTGCACGAGCACGTCCGTCGTCCTCCCCCTCCCCGTCGTCCTCGCCATCACCGCCGCCGTGAATATCGCCGACATCCTCCCCGGGGTCGTCGGCGAGTACCCCCTCGGCCCGTCCACCAGAATGACATCCCAAGAAACCTCGTACAGCTGGTTGGGGAGGTCGTTGATGCCGATCCTGCAGTCGGAGAAGAGCAGGTTCTGCACGGGCCTGCACTCGTCCCCCAGATGCTCGCGGGCGGATTTGAGCAGCTCGCCGAGGTCGCTGACCTTGGTGGTGTAGGCGACGTCGTAGGCCTCGAGGGAGCAGTTGGGGTGCTTCTCCTCGAAGTGGGCGATGTAGTACTCGTTCTCGTCCAGGACCACGGTGCGGCCCCCGTGGTTGAGGGAGCGCCAGAGGAGGGTCTCGTGGCCGAGGCCGAAGACGAGGAGGTTGCAGGGGGCTCGGCGGCGGATGGCGGAGGCGACGGGGCGGAGGTCCTGTTCGGGCATGCGTCCCGTGCCGGCGGACGCTGCGGAGGCGGCGTAGTGGACGAGGGCGTCGGAGAGGATGGGCGGGGCGGTGGCGGTGGCGGTGGCGCTGACGTGGTGGTCGGAGACGGAGAGTGGGTGTGGTGTGGATTTGGTGTTGGTGTTGGTGAGCAGAGTGAAGAAGAGGTAGGCGAAGGTGAAGAAGGAGATGACCGCGACGATCAGAAGGCGGTGCGAGCTGCTGAGGAGGGCTGAGATCGAACCGGCGGATTGATGCTTGTGGAAAGAATTGTTGTTGGGATGGAAGAGTATGAGTTTGGCGTTACTAAATCCCTTCATTTTCTTTCTATGGAGTTTCTTCTTGCTTTATCTTCAGCAGTGGAGGGAGAGAAGAAGAAGAATGGTTTATTGTACTTTGATTCCTGCTATATTTGCTCTGCATACGTTTCTTTTCAGCTTATTTTTACATATTGGCCCTTGCTTTTTTTTAAGCTATTGCATATTAAATTACTTCATGTCATTAGATTTTTTTTTTGAAAATTTTGAGTGGCACCACTTGGATGGCCTATTTGTGCGGTGCATCCCACATTATTTGCTATATGTATAAGTAGTCCCACTTTGGACGTTTTTCGTCGGTTTTGACGTCAGCCGTGTTTGACCCTTAAAAAGACGAAAAAAAACAAAAATGTCCCTCTTCCTCCCCCCTCCTCACCCCTGCTGCCGCCGTCGCTGCTGCTGCTGTTGCTGGACGGGAGAGGAGGCGGCAACACGGGGGGGGGGGGGGGGGGGGGGGGGGGGGGGGGGGGGGGGGGGGGGGGGGGGGGGGGGGGGGGGGGGGGGGGGGGGGGGGGGGGGGGGGGGGGGGGGGGGGGGGGGGGGGGGGGGGGGGGGGGGGGGGGGGGGGGGGGGGAGGGGGGCGGGGGGGGGGGGGGGGGGGGGTGGGGGGGGGGGGGGGGAGTCGGGAGGGGGCG